>DWLI01001349.1:0-15955 GCA_018249915.1 Cecropterus dorantes dorantes | reverse complement strand
GCTTCACGCTAGAAATAGGTGTGGCGGTGGTACTTCCCCGGTCGAACTACACTGGTTCTACCACCTGGAATCTTATCAACCTTAAAATATGTTTAAGAAATATTAAGGTTATGTATATTTTATAAATATATAGAATCAGTAATTAACCTTATTTATCATACAAATGTGCTGCGCATCTTTAGTGCAAATGTATATTTGGTAAACCAAATTTTTGGAAGGCTATAAATATGTTAGAATATGTTAAGTAAACAAGTCTTAACACATTTTATGCTCTCATACGTTAAACAATTATATATATTATTCAATTTTTGACTGCTTATTTGTCTGTCTGTTGAAAATCGCATTAAACTTTGACTAACATTTAAATGAGTATTAATTTTGAGGTTACATTTACTCTTTATTTCATTACAATACATTAACTTTATTAGAAGTTATAAAAAAATATGGTTGTTATTTAAAAAGAAACCGAAAGAAACCGCGGATCGCAACTTGTAATGAATATAATATAACGAATTTGGTATTATATGAATTAAGTTTAATTTGTATTATATGGAAATAGCAAACGAGCATGCAGTCCACCAAATAGTAAGTGTCTGTTATTGTTACCTGTAATCGACAAATAAACAGCAAAACATACATACGCTCAAAACACATTACCTTCCTTCTGAGGCATTCGGGTAAAAATGGTGTAAAGGTGGACAAATTACACTGTTTTGAATTGAATTAGTTTAAACAATGTCTTAGCTGACATAAAACGAGAGTATGTACCTGTTTCTAGCGTACATCAGACATTTGAATGTAGAAGGTGTGTTGAGTACAAATTTATATTATCATAAGGCGTTAAACTCTAATCTTGTCGTCAGAGGTAGCAATGTGTGACAGAATTTTAAGTTGTTTATAATCTTTGGATTTTGTAAGACGATGTTCATGGACTAGTTGATAGGACTGGAGGTGGATTTAATTTATCCCCTTCCATTTTAAAAAACTTATCTTTTAATGAAATTAAAGTGGCAAACGACTATGCAATTAACTGTATGGTGAGTAACAACTGTCGCTTATAAACGACCGTATTTATTGGTGCTAAATTGGCTTGGAAGACCCTGAAGTCGGCCACAGATGCAGTGTCACTAGACGCTCAGTTGGAAAATTACGTAAAAATATTTAGTTATAGGTGACCTTTCAATAGTCACTTTACGTTATACTTATATTATATAATGGACATAGCTGGTCGAATTTTAGTATTTATATATATATTATAGTTTTAGCAGCTATAATCTTACTAATATTATAGTGCGCGTGAAAAGAGCTCTCCTTCAAAGCCGGCGATGCATTGGCGACTTCCCTGGTGTTGAAAGTGTCCATAGGCGACGGTGATTACTTTCCATCAGGGAGCCGGTCTGCCTTATCGTTAGGTTTATGCATTAAAAAAAATTATAGTTTGTGACAATATATGTGTGTTTGTTGCTCTTTCACGCAAAACTACTGGTCGGATTTCGTTGAAAAGTGGAACACACATAGTTTATAACCTCGATTAACCCAAGGATACTTATTGCCGTGGGAGACTTGGAGATGGAGCCCTGTGACAGACGGTCAGATAGGGAAGGGTAAGTAATAGGGTCCACTTTTAATCTTATGGGTACGGAACTGACTTAGACACCTGCCTGGTGACTGGTGCATCTGTATGCAGAGGTGGATAGCGGCGTCATAGATAGGTTAAAAACAGCATTTTTACTCTTTGGATACGGCACCCTAAAATACTAACATAAATTTACTGCAGTACAGTTATTATATGAAAATTTTCCAGCCATAGGTACTTTAAACGTTAGATTGCATTCAGTCGTCTTTTTCCGGTAAAAAAAACTATGGATTCGCGTCTAATCTGAGAATAGCGTTCACCATTTTTCCATTAACCGAATAAAATTGCGCTTTAAAGATTCGTGCATACAATTTTCCTAAAGCCCAGCTTATTCAGTAGAGCTTTATAGTGAGGTTCATTTTTGTTTACCTATTTCTAATTCGATACGCTTCAGTAGGAACGTCTAAAGAACTACAAAATTATACCAGGATTTCAGTTAACGAAAGGGGTGTTGTTCGAAGGAGTGTTAGAGTGCAGTGGGCTCTTTCACAACAATTGAAATGGTAATTCGACCTCGCCGCCCGTTCTAATTGCCATGCAAATGTCACTCGTAGGGTTAGCAACGCTTGAACTTTGCACAGAACAGTGTTTTTAGCCGTAACTTTAACGTTTTGTATAATAATGAACGCTTAGTGACTCATGATATAAGATCTACACTCATAAGAAATTTGAGGGCGAATATTATTATATATGTGTCTAATGAATTTACTAATCGAGAATTCGTTAAACCATCGTCAAAATAGTGACAGTAATACTTTTGTTGGTTACCATGAATATTAAGTTTAAATACTTTTATCAAGTGATAGCCGTGACCACCAGATTCTTCCTTGTGGTCATTACACATGGATTAGAAGTCTAGCAAACAAAAAAGTAGGTAAGGTAGGATAATATAGGTTCATAGGATCATATAGGTTTTTGGTTTTGTTCCACTTTTGCCGAAGAGTGTAGTACCCTCAAAAATCTGGGTTAAAAATTAGTTAAATTGGTAAAAAGTCATTTACTTTGTAAATTGTTATAAGCAATATTATTTTTTTTAAATGTCGAATATTTCAAGAAACATTCTGGTCAATTAATATTTTAATAAATATGGATGTATCTATTTTTCCAAAATTATATCAAATTATATCAAGATTATATCAAAATTGGTGATATTTACTGATACATTTAATAGTGATAATTGTTACAGGAGAATAAAACTTATCAATATCATTATTTTATATTTAACGAGCTTTTTCCCGCGTCTCCACCCGCTTCTATCATATACCGGATGTGTTAATCCGGAACATAAACTATCTATATGCCAAATTGAACCCAAATTCAATATTTTTGCATAATTCAGTATTTTTGCATAAAAAATAACACACAAATTCATTCTTTCTTTTGCATTTATAATGAATGAATTAAAAGCAATGTAACGAAATATATTTTTAATTAAGCAACGTCGGACAATCTTGAGAGTTGGATAGGTGACCGTATAGTTTCATGTGCTCCTGTGTTTGTAATGGCGAGATAGGGCATTCGTTACTATTATTATCATTGGTCAGTCGGTAAACCTTATGGAAGGTTCTCACCGTGAAAACATTCGAGAATGTTGCCATTAACCGTACTATCCTTCACAATGTTGCTTTCGAGGAAGTAGGCCACTAGGCAACGAGGACTTTCCCGACATAGCCGTGACCAAGGTGACCATTTTTATCAAATTGAAATAGCAAACGAGCATGAAGTACACTTGATGTAAGTTGCTACTGCCACCCATGGAAATCTGTAAGCAACTTCTTATAGAACAGGGTTTCTACATGAAGTCAATTAAAGATGCGTTGTTACCTTCAGCGACGAAGATGGTCGCCTCTTATATAAGTGAGCAGGGAACCACATCCTTCCACTGAAATGCAAGAAGTGTTTCACGCTAGAAATAGATGCCCTGGTACCGGTCTGTCGAACTACACTGGTCTTACCACCTGGCAAAGGATAGCTGCGGTCTTTGCTTTCTATATTTAACATAGCTTATTTTGCCAACCTTACAGTTTGGGTTCCAATTTCGAATAGGACTTAAGCAGTATTTGAAGCGATTGAATTGATGATTATTTCAAGTGGTTGTTACACGGATTAGTGGTTTAACTAAATACAAAGTTAATTTCATAATAAATAGTTTAAGTAATCATATGTTGTTAAATATTGATATGCAGTGAAACAAAAGCAAAGAGTTTGGTTAAATTTTGTTTTAAAGATCGTTGACAAAAAATATGATATACAAATTATTTATATGTTAATATCTTCGTATTGTTTTTTTAATGTTGTATAAATCCGTGTTTGAATCCAAATTAGATTTTTCTACTGTAATCGTCCGTAGCGAATAAAAATGCAAAGAATAAATAATTACAAAAACAACCATTGTGCAATGTGTGCAAGTGGCATCTGCTTACGGTTACGCCTGAGTACGTAGCGCTTCGGTTTGTGTTTAAATGGTTCTCTAATTATAAAAAAAAAAACAAGAATGCAACAAATAAGAGTTGAAAAAATCTTTCTCAAGAAGCGAATGAATATGCAAAGGATACATAATTACAAACACAACCTTTGCAATGTGTTCAAGTGGTATCCGCTTACGGTTGCGCCTAAGGGCATAGCGCTACGGTCTGTGTTAACACTCAGTGTGGACCGAGATCCTATTTAATGTTCTGGCGATTTATTTGGTTCTCTAGTTATAAATATAAACAAGAATGCAACAAATAAGAGTTGAATTATCTTTCTCGAGAAGCGAATTAATATTCAAAGGATAAATAATTACAAACACAACCTTTGCAATATGTTCAAGTGGCATCCGCTTACGGTTACGCCTAAGGGCGTATCGCTACGGTCTGTATTATCACTCCTTGCGGACCGACGACCTATTTTAGGTTATGGCGACATATTTGGTTCTCTAGTTATGAATATAAATAAGAATGTATCAAAAAACAGTTGAAAAAATCTTTCTCGAGAAACGAATTAATATGTAAGGATAAATATTTACAAACACAAAATTTGCAATGTGTTCAAGTTGCATCCGCTTACGGTTAAGCCTGAGGACGTAGCGTACGGTCCGTGTTAACACTCCGTGCCGTCGGTTCGGCATCCTATTTTAGGTTTTGGTGCTTTATTTAGTTCTCTAGTTATTAATATAAATAATAATGTAACAAATAAGAGTTGAGAAAATCTTACCTGAGAAGCGAATTAATAAGCAAAGTATAACTAAGTACAAACACAACCTGTGCAATGTGTGCATGAGCCATCAACTCAAGGTTAACACAAGACCAACGACCTACTTAATATTTTACTCTTCATTTGATCTCTAAGAATAAATATAAATAAAAATGTAAAAATTAAAGGTTAAAAATGTTACTTAAGGGGCGAATGAATATTCAAAGGATAAATAATTACAAACACAACTTGTACGATGTATGCACGTGGCATCCGCTTACGTTTACGCCTGAGGGCGTAGCGCTATGGTCTGAGTAAACATTCTATTTAATGTTTTGGCGTTTTGTTTGGTCTTCTAATTATTTCTTAAGGGCTTTGAAGTTGCACTTACGTTTACAATTTGTTGCAAATGTATTTTATATAGATGATGAATTATTTATTATCTAATTTTAATAATCAACTAATTTAAACAATGTAAGTAGTACGTGTAAGTATTATCTACAATTTTTACAAGTAATTTCCACGTGGAATACCTTAATTTAAGTATAGCTTGGTTAAAAATTGTTATCGGACATGGGTGCATTTCTATTCACATTTTATTCGTATTACGTGTGTATGTGTGTATGTATGTATGTATATTATGTATTTTAAATTTGAATGAATATGTACGAATACAAGAGCCGCCATTGTAGAATTCAATTTTTGTACTACTTTAGTAAAAGTATATTTCTTTCAATTAACACGTGTGAAAGTTCTCTATTCGGTTAAATTTCAAATTATAAATACATAGCTATATATATATATAACTTCTATATAAGTTAAACATTAAATTCTCTGTATTATTTATGTGTAATACGACAAAACATCTATCCAACATAGTTGCACTGCGGTTTCAGAATGAAGCCGCTAAACAATGTTGGTACAATACCGAACGTAGTTTGAAAATGTTACAACGTACAATACGAGTACGGGGCTTCAGTACAAATAAAAGGGACTCGAAGTCGGTACAAATAAACTGAAGTGTGCTTCAGACGAAGTTATGTTTCAGAGTACTCGTCTCTCTGATGGTAAGTAAGCTACAGCAATGCGATATACTTTTCACACTTCCTGTGAGAATGGATGTCTGTGTGGATGATGTATGTATGTATGCAAATAAATTGAAGTGCGATTCAAATGAAGTTATGTTTCAGAGTTATTGTCTTTCTAATGAGAAATTAGCTACAGCACTACAACATACATTTTACACTTTCTGTAAGAATGGATGTAAACATGGATGATGTATGTATGTATGGATGTATTCATGGTATACTGAAGTGCGCTTCAGACGTTGTTATGTTTCAGAGTACTCGTCGACACTTATAAGTAGATAAATAGATAGTATAGATAGTTGATTTGAAATATATTTTCAAATTTCTCGTGAGAATGGACGTATGCATGGATGATGCATGAATGTATGCACATAAATTGAAGTGCGCTTCAGACGAAGTAATGTTTCAAAGCACTTGTCTCTGATAATAAGATGATAGATAATATAGATCGCATATACATTGATAGTAGGTCAGATATATATTTCACACTTCTTGTGCGATTGGATATTTGCGTTTGATAGCTATGAAAGACATCGAAATGAATAAGAAGTCATATAATATAGCTGTTATGCATTTATTTATAATTAATGTAATTTATATATTTATATTGTTTTATGTTATACTTACTCGTTGCAATGTCGATGTTTTATCTGTGGAGTGGATTTTAGAAGAAAAAAAAAATATACCAAAATTATCGTTTAGTAAATTTATTTAAACAAATATAATTCTACGTTATACAATGTACCTTGTAGTATCTTATATCACGGGGTATTCAAGAGTAGCAAAATTCTGATACCGTCTAAACCACTTACGAACAATGAAGAATTGTATGAATAATTGTATGACTCTAACTCGTATTAGATCTGTGTGGTGGATATCTATTAGTTTACCTTTTTGAAAGTTGCCTATCAAATTAGAGCTATACCTATAAAATATTGATTTGTAACTATGTGAATAATATAGAATTATGGTATAGAATAGGGTCAAAGTTACTTTATATTGTTTATAATGTACATTTAAGTTTAACGGAACTTATAACCCTTGACACAAGAAGAGGGGTGTAATAACTTTAACGTGTGTCTGTTTGCATCGTAATTTTTAAAAGGTTGGACCAATTTGGGGTGAATGTAATGGGGTTGAATGTGGTAAGTTATTTTTTGAAGTATTACTTGTAGTTGTAAAAGTAACAGTACTACTAATATTCATATTCTAACAGTATGAATAAAGCGATCCCCTATACCAACCGTTTCGATCAAAATATTACTAATGTTATGTTAGGTATTAATGTGTCTTTGCTTTTTAAATGAATTTTTTAGTCGTGGGATTTTTCTTTTATACTATATTTTTAAAAGGCTTTTTAAACTTAATATTTAACTTTTCCATACTATTTTATTACTTGTATAGCTTTACACTTAAACAGTTTATTGAAGTGAAAACTTCTATAGGCGCGTTGGGCATTTTTGAGATGGAAAAGCCATTGAACACGCGACACTGTTACTATAACCGACACTTCTATATTTGAGTATTTACATGTATTGTGCATGTACGCATACAGAAAATGTGTAATATTTTTTTAATTATTTTAATATTATTTTTTTATATTTAAAATGATTATAAAAATTCACACGTAACTGTTCAAGTTTTTATTTTGTCGTTTTTACTTTTGTCGGTGACTGCCGCTGTTTTTTTATTACAACATAGTGTCGCATTTGCTTGCTTGCTTTAAAAAAAGATAAATAGGTGATTACCACCTAAAACTAAAAGCTTAAATTCTTTATTTTTGCTACAAACATCGGGCTACACTTAAACAGTATGTACTTTTTACCATATTCATGTGATTGTTGGTTATCTACGTTACGAGAACGAAGTTAGTTCCCAGCGGCACATGTAGGATGCATACCGACCATAAAACGGAAATGCGCTTCGCTCGCTTGATAGCATACGTAATCTCCCTGCATATCATAATCCCGGTAATACCTCATGAAATATTAATATATGTGTATGGAAATTCTCTGTGATGATAATTTTATTTCGCATAAACCAGCACGATAATGTTACGCATCATCGGGCTTTGACGGTGTATTAGTATGTAACTATGTTAACACATTAAATTGTGGAATAAAATTTAGAAACATATATAACAAGAATGCATCTGTGAAAATTTCAACGGTCTTACCATCACTGTTCATGAGATACAGCCTGGTGATAAACGTACAGGCGATAAGACTGACAGCGGACTAACAGAGTCCTATTTTTACCCCATGGGTATAATACTGGTATTGGTGAAATATGTAAAATATCTTTATTTTTGCATAGGCCTACGGTGGCACTTACAAATTGTCAATTACAATTTTTTTTTTACTCTACCACTGGATCGGAACACGACCTCAACTGAGAAGATCCGGCAAGAAACTCAGTGGGTTTGCCTTTTATTCTTCCTAAAAAAAAAAATTTATATGTATGTAATTTTTATAAACATCTTGATAATTACATGGGCAATAATAGCTAGCTATCTTGCCTTACATTTGACTAGTACCCTCATATACACCGTAATAAACATCATGTAAAATAGAGGTTCTACCTGAAATCGATCAGATGTGTTGCCTCTTCTAAAGATTAAGATCGTCACCTATGTAAGTATGCATGACCTTTCCTCCACCGCACCACTTGCCGAAGAATGAAGTTCCATCCATGCCGCCGCCAAATGGACTCATGGTGCTCCTCCATGGTTAGGTTTGCACGTTCGTTTTTGCCACAGATGTGCAAGTTGTGGAACGAACATCCTCCTGAGGTATTCCCGGAGCGCTATGATATGGGGTTCTTTAGAAAAGATGTCAAAAGAGGTCTCATTCACAACCGGCGATGCATTGGCGACTCCTGTGGTGTTGCAAATAAAATATATGTTTTTTTTTTATCTCATGATTACAATTTTTAGCAATTCAAGTGTAATTGATTGTCGAGGATTTCCTGTAGGATCATCTCTTTTGAGATTGGTAGAATAAGCTGAATTGAAAGACCTTTTAAAATTTCTATTCCACGAGAAATAGGTACAATAACAGAAGTTTCTCGTCTACATTCATTTCTTTTTAAAACAAGGCCTCACCCATTTTGTCTCGTTTAATAAAGAAAGACGCTGGAATAATGAAAACGTCGAGTCTATTTGCTGAAAGTTTGTTTTCAGTAGCCCGGAGTTGAATATTTCTAGGTCATTAAATAGTATTTCTGCAATAAATATTTAACGAACAATTGTTCTTGGTTTCCTTTTGTTTTATTTTTATAGATTCTGTCTCTTTTATGTGTATTACTGCAAATCAAACAATCCGATCTGTTATAAATGACAGGCCTATGCCTGTACTGTTGTAATGTTTTGTATGAGAAAACTTAAAAAACTCGTACTAAAGGCCTAGATTTGTAATATAACTGAATTTTATTAAGTAGTAGATATCATAATTCAGACAGCAACTAATGAAGACATGAGCTACATGTAATGCCTTGTTTTATCTCAATTATGAACCTTAATTCTACCTCTACTATTCATTTATCCAAAAAAGATAAAATATGATAAAGAAAAGCCAGGAAAATTTATTGCTTACAAATGGGTGAATGAACTTTTATGAAGTAATCGCGTTAAATTACAATCACGAATAACAAAATATTGTATATTAATTTGTAATAATGAGGCTAATGAACTGAGCGAGGTATGCATTCGGTGTATATTAAATTTCCACTTACTGTGTATAAAAATGAACATTATAATTTATAACTCGATTTTGTGGACTCACCAAACAAAAGCCGACACTAAATTTAATTTGTTACCAAAAAGTAATAAGTTTAGCATAATTATTTTGCTTGTTTCATAACAAAAAGCATTGTTGTATTCTGGTTTAAAATATGTAGTAAGGGGCTCCCCTTTACTGTTATTTTATAACATTAAAGTAGCAAACGAGCAAACAGTACCTGACAGTAAGTGGTCGTTGTTAAAAATATCAATAGCTTACCAACAACATCTATATAGCTTACCATTGCCAAAAAGACTATTTAGACGAATACAAAAATAAATAAACACGCTTTCTACACATATACCCCATACTAGGATTTTCTCCTGTATCGCGGGTGCTATGGACACTTAAAGAAAAAAACACAAACACCTAGACCCAGAACAGAAATCTAAATTCGTCATTCTAACGTCTGTCTGGCCGGGAACCGAAGGTATGGTGACCGCTCTGCCACGGGGGTCGTCAAATCTAATGTATTTTTAACATACGTATAATATTGTATGACTGTGTAAACTCAATTTACTGTACACATGTACTGACACCTGCCTGTGGCTTTCTCAGCGATGCGGAAGTTAATGATGCGTTTACCACATACGCGATACACATCACTCAAAATTCTATGTGAAAACAAATGTGTGTGCAATTTACACCAGGTAGAAGTGAAACTTTATAATTACTTCCTATACATTTATGAGTTTCTTTCGTCGTGATTGATCGAATCACAACGATTCTAACAAAACATAACTTAATCTACTATTTACTCACATAAATAAACAGCCTCTCTAAAAATAAATTTCAGATGTACAAAACCTTTTCAAAAATGTTAATAACACGTATTTCACGAAGTTGCGAGCTTAAAAAAATGTCTACCAACCCTCATACATTCCCGTTGAGGTGAAGGAACGCTAACTAGACGTATTGTAAACGTGCAACAAAACGAACTTCAACAAAATAAACTAGTGTTTTAACTTCATTCATTAGGTCAACTCGGTTCCACGTTCTGTAAAGTAAAACTATGCAGCAAAAAGCATTGTGTCGTAGAGAATAGGACGGAATGTTATGCAGAACTCTAACTAGGCAATATTCAAGCAAAACTAATATACTTGTTAATGAAATGGATGTTTTATTTATGTTTAAACTTTGTTTCATTACGGTTTGCCAGACGCGCCACCTGGTGTAAAGTATTCGACGGTCACTACTTTCCATCGGGTCTATGGTCATTTGCAACAACAGAGGAGTCGACAATACTCGTATATCGCCGGCTTTGAAGAGATCTTTTTGCACCTTTCTTGAGTTCCAGTTTCTGAGTTCCATGTCATTGCGCTTCGGAAATACCTCGGTGGTATTCCGGAATTCATTAAGGTGGTAGAACATTTTTGGAATCGACTCCGGATGCACTACGGCCACACCAATTTCTGCCTTATAACAGTAGTGTTATACGCTCTTATATTCCAGTCGGAAGAGTAAGGAGAGGGAGACATACTTATAATATCGGCATTACAACTTAATACTCTGGGTAGCAACGCATCTGTGGATAACTTACTCGGGGTTCATCACAGGTCTAGGTATTGGCAGCAGTGGCCACTTACCATCAGGTTGATTGTAAGCTCGCTTGCTACTTCTATATTATTAAGGAAACAAAAATGCAGTAGCGTAGTGTTTTGAAATTTTTACACTGGGAGTAGGTATTGATTTTCATAGACTGTCTCGCTTAGTCTGTCTTTCGGATGATTTTTTACCAATTGCATTCTAACGAATCGGTTGACTGATATCAAGCTTAAGGGCACCGTACACATATTTAGTTTACGTGGTTTTAGGTTAGAATTTTACGGATAGATATTGTAGGGTTCCGATAGCGTTATACTATAAACAATTGTTTTAATAATAATTGTGTTTACCATATTTTTTAATATTTCCTAGCGTGATAACATCAAAAAATATTTTTTAATAAAATAATCTTTTTAACTAAATTTGTGTATTCTATATTTGACAAAATACCTGGCATGTTAAAATCCGTCAAGAAAGAAACTGACATACATATACTCGGTTCCGAGCGTATGTATATACGCTCGAAAAAACATGACCCTCCTTCTGACGCAATCGGGTGAAAATACACTTGTCCTACATATATAAGTACTTACAATATGAAACATGTGTAAAAATGAATCGTGACAGCAGAATTTTCTAGTAAGTTGTCTGCTGCTTTCACAGCTATTTCGTGCAAAAGTGAAGAAAATTTCGCAACCATTGCAATACAGCACAATACCGCTGTATCAATACGAATTTCTGACAAAAGCGTCAGTGATGTCTTATTGCTTTAAACTTTGCCGTCAAGTTTAAATTTTCGCATCTTACATTTTATTATTTAAACTTCGCTCCTTTTGAAGAGTATTACAAAAATTGCTAAAAATAATGAATAGATACAAGAAAGAAAGGGGTATCTATGTGAAAATCACACATGGCGGAAGTAAAACTTAATAGTAATAAAAAAATCGGAGCATACTTATGTCTTTCATAAATCACTGCTACCCGTATTCGGACATGTTATTTCGCATAACTTTAGCGCTGCAAGCAAAGTCAAACCGTTAGAGTTGTAGCGCCGATTACTGATCTCGTAAAGCATTTTCGTTTTATCGAGTTCACGTCACAAGGATTCTAAAGAAGTTCCACTTCAATAATTTTAAAACATATGGAAAAGGGTACTCCTCGTACAATAAGTCAATATTAGTTCCGCTATGACCTTTACCCACGCTATTAGGACGAAGTGGCATAAAATTAAAATATCGTACGTAACATATATAAAATATGTCTATTTTTAGATGATAATGTTCTAAAATCGTTTAGAACAGGGATTCTCAAAGTGTGTAAAAAGTATTAAGCGTTTATGCCATACAAGACTATTGCTGCCTATCTTCTAGATTTTGTGCCTTAGTCGCTTCTTACAACAACCACGGATAGAGGGAGTGCTGCTATTCAAGACACATCACGCATCACTTAGTATTTGTGCATATGCGTAGTACTTGTTACATTTATTTAAGACATTAACCGTAACTACATTAACTACTTCGTAGTTCGGCCGGGGTTCACCGCCACATCTATTTCTAGCGTGAAGCAAATTTTGCGTTTCGCTGGAAGAGTGTATTTTCCGGCTTATATATAACCATCTACGTCCTCAGAAGTAGCAACGCATCTGTGATCGACTTCAGATGTCAATGGACAGGGCCACTTACCATCAGGACTGCGTGTTCGTCTGCTACTTCAATCAGATAAAAATAAAATATATACTGTATCCCTTACGTCGCCTGTTTCCCGTTAGGATAAAGATTATATTAACATGACTACTTATAATACGATATTTCTAATTCTACGCACATACAGGTTCATATCTGTATTATCACATTCAGATCTTTGCGTGCGGCGCCAAACGACATCCATTCTTGGATATGGGACTCCATTACGTTGATATTAAATACATACGCTGTCATATTACCGGCGGCTGAGAAATGGGGCAGAGCTATTTTCTTGATTATTTTGCTGGACGCTTTCTTGTTTTATTATGTTTGGGAATGTGACCATTCTATTTGTCCTTAATTAAACCTGATAATAGTATGTTTACGCAACAAATGAAAAGAGGCAATGAGAAATAGTCTATTGTGGCAACTTGTTTTAATATAAAATATTAAGAGAAACAGTGTTACCTAAAATTGCCATATAACATCAGTGTTAAGCGCTTCTATGATTCGGTTTTTGTCAGAAGATGGTTAGAGAGGCATACTTGTACGAAGCCTTATAAATTAAGCGGGATTCCTAGTTACATTGAGTTGCTTTCTAATGCGCGGCAGTGGCCACTCACCATCAGGGGCTATAACAAATACGGTTCGCACGGGCTAATGTGACCGCCATACTTATTTATAGCGTAAAGTTTTTGCGTTTCGATGGTAGAGTGCGGATGCCGACTGCAACTAAGGCAACCATCACATTCCTCAGAAGACAACATACTTGTGATTGACCCCAGGTAGAACACCTATTTTATATGGAGTTGAGTACAACTCCACAGGCGGTAGTGACATCAATGGAACTCATTTACTACTACAATTATATAAAAAGAAAATTGAAAACAGGCATTTCATCTTTTTTATTTATTGTTCGTGTTTTTAATATATCTGTAGTATTATCAAATTGGCGATTTCGATAAAATTGTTATCTATGTATCTTAAATAATGAAACGCAGAACGATCTGTCATTTAGGGATTAGCCATTAGAGGCATGTCGCAGGGCACGTTAAACCATTAAACCTGGATGATATCATTAGATAGCCATAGTTATACAAATGGGATTACATGACCAATTAAACGAGTTAACTGGTGACGTTTCATTATTTTAAACTAAATACGTAAAGGTCTTGCAATTTAAAAGATTAAAATTTGAATAAACATACTTTACTAAGTAATTTTGTCTATCCGAATAAATTCTTGATTAAAATCTCAATTTTTGTATATTGGCGTTAAGTGACAAAAATGTTATGTATGTTTTCTATTGGTATTTAGAGTGACGAAAAATAATATTGCACCTACTTGCAACACGCAGCAGTGAAAGACGTGCAATATATCTAGTACAAATCATTGATAAGATACGAAAAATGAAATTTTAATTTCGGCGTCAGTAATATTTCATTGCTATAAACCAGTGTTTTTCAATCTATTTTATGTAATTAAACATTTTTCGTGTAACATAACGAGTATAATTTTGTTCTTTCTTAATACATTTTTTTAATTAAGTTCTCTCGATCCCTTCTAGACCCCCTAGAGAAGCATGGCGACCCCCCAGTGGGTCGCGACCCACAGGTTGACAAACACTGATTTAAACTTTGCCTTCGAATAAAGATTTTTGCTGAACAATAAACAGAGAGCTATCAATCATTTAGTGATCAGGCTTTGCTGACATGTCACTGGGCACGTTAATCCGTCATACTTGGATGTTATTATTAGATAGCTATTGTCATACATAAAAATAGGATTATTCGACCAATTAAATGAATAATTTTTAAATACGGATAGATATCTACATATCAAATTATATAACTATCATTAGAATTTTGTGATTTACGCCAATTTTTTTTAAGGGGTTGTACCTTAGTGTACCATTGAAAGCTATTTTGCGCAAAAAAAACAATTAATAAACTGAAATGCTCGTTTGCTACTTTGATATTATAAAAAAGTGAAACAACAACAAATTATATTTAAAGTCATGAATCATCAAATATAATATGTATATTAATACATTAAATCACCAAATAATTAAATACCACACCTTTAATGTATTTGATAATTCAAGGCTTTATTTTCTTTACTCAAGTTATATCAATTCTAATATCATTCTCCCCCTAAAACTTGCTTTCGATACAAGTTGCAAACTTCAGTTTCAGTCCAACGTTGCGTACGTAACAATGGCAGTAAATTGTTAGAACAGAAAGTAGTTCGAAGTAATATGGTATCATTAACGTCATCTTCAGAACTACGGGATAACTTGTATTGCTATGTTCGCGATGTTCTTGGAAAGCGAAAACAATTGGCAACTAGCTTTTGGCAACCCAAGCATTTAAAAACTGCAAGTTTTAAATTGTTTTTAGGAATATAAAGGTGGTACATACTCCACATATATTACTGCCTAATAACAGCAGTGCTATGCATTACTGTGTTCTCGTCTGAAGGGTGGTAAGAGAGATATACTAATCCGGCGCGTCCCAACTTTTTGGCTAACTTCAGGTAAGATTTGACCTTATCTGGGGTTGATTACAGATATCCATTTGCTTTAGCTTATCATACCATTAGGTGGACTGCATGCACGTTTGCTATATCCATATTAAAAAAAAATTTCGTCCAATCGTATCCACAGTGCATTGGTTAACTGATATAGTACAGTAGCTAGATTTGTGCATTCCAATAAATAAATTATTATTCACACGTTACGTTGATTTATTTATTGCTAATTAATCTAATGGTGCCTCCATTAGATTAACAATGTTGATAACATTACTATCAAGAGAATTTACACAGAATTTTATAGTCATAAACACTACTCATTATCATTATTAAATTTTTTGTGTCTGACTTCGTCAGAAGTAAGGTGGAATTTTTGTGTCTATTTCTTTGCCACGCTCTACAGCCCAAATGGCTTGACGAATTGTAATATTTGACGACCCGAGTGGCGGAGCGGTCACCATACCGGTCTGACGCGCAGTGGGTTCCGGGTTCGATTCCCGGCCAGACAGACATCTGAAT
>DWLI01001348.1:0-15960 GCA_018249915.1 Cecropterus dorantes dorantes | reverse complement strand
AAAATATGTGATGCAAATCAAAAATTTAAAATACAAGTAGTATCAAGTAGGATGGCTCGAGTCAAGGAGAAAAAGAAACCCTCAGTACATTTTCCAAATAATATATTTACTAATGCCAAATCAATCTTAAACACACTTCAAAACAGACATAAGTAATAATATGCACAATCTCACTTAACTAAGAGTAATAAAAGTAGATATATTCTATTTTGTTTTTGGAAAACAATTGTAATTTATTCTCCTCTATAATACTTTATCGAAAAAATTATAATATTATATAATTATTTACAAGTTCATTTTAAGGCACTTGATTAGTGATTGCCATGTAGGTAATAAGTACAAAAAAATGTGTAAATGTCTGCAGATGGCACAAATATGTTTCAAGCGACAAAATTAATTATCGTTATAGGAAACACGCTATAATAATATTTATATGCAGACGTAAAATTTGTACGTTATTAGTTTATCTCATCACAATATTAAAAAACATTAATCTGGTAGGTCTAGGAATATTTCAATGTTTCAAAGCTTATGGCGTTATATCCCTTCAGTAAATGCTTAAATGTTTGTACTGATATAAGTAATTGACATGTGGAAGCACTGTTGCAATGTAAACCCTTGATTAAAGATAGATACTAAAAATATTTAATTTCATTTGATATTGGCTTTTTTTACTTATTAGACATAATATTCAATCTCCTCAATAAAATTCTAAATGTTGAATTGATCTAAAATAAAACGATGTGATGAAGCAAGATTTTGGAGTAAAGGATGTAATAATAATGGTACTGGAAATGAAATATGAAAGTGTTTTTTGATGACAAATAAGTATAGCACCGTGTTTAATATTTAATAATCTTGTAAAAAATATCATCAATGAGGAAATTGAAAAAGTTGTAGATGAAATCCGAATTTTTCTAGATTGAAAATTGTTTTTAAATCTTGTAACTTGAATATCAATTCTAGTCACTTGTAGAAAAGAAATTATTTTAAGAAATATAACGTTATAAATTGCTATGGATTTACACTAGATTTCAAAGGATGTGAAATGTCTAACATTTTCTTATCAGACAACTTTTTATATTTTCGGAATAACGATACACTCCTACGACGTTCTCACGCGTGAAAGCAAGGTAATGAAATATCTAAGCGTCATCTTATTGCATCGAATCATAGATATTACTTGTTGGTTACTGAAATGACCTAAATAGTCAGACCAGTACAATATGATACAATGTATGGTGTAATTTACACGAATATATTTGCAGGTGTTCCCATTACTCAGATTTTTAAGTTTTGTCGTAAGTAAAATCCATTTCTAAAGTGCAACTTTCTTCATAATTATTCTATGAAAAGGGGAGAGGCTAATGATTTCTAATCATAACATCAATGAATGCAATGAAAGGAAACCAACAAAATTAAGTACTTAAAACATGAAGTAATCATGGACGGAGAGTGTTACTTTCAAGGGTACAAAGGGTGAAAGTAGTAAGGAAGTAAGTAATGCTAAGGCCTCATTAGTATATTCTATTGATATAATAGTCTGTTTTAAATTCGTCGCAATAAAACTTATAAGACACAATTTTATTTTTAAAACTTGTCTAAAAACTTTTTATTTTTGTTAGACTAGTTTCTCAGCACGAAACTTTGCTGGGTGCAAAAAAATAATTATTGTAATTTTTTGATAAAAAAAAGATATTTAGATCATGATTCTACGGAAGAATCTTTCGCGATAATAATTGTGACCTGATTTGAAAATATTTTTAAGCAAAACTTATTAAATTTTCTGTTCTTGACATCCCGCTAATGTGACCTTAGCATACGTTTACAAACTTAATCGCTCTATTCTATGTAATATGAAAAATGCGATATAGATATATTTGATTAATGAAAGTTGTTCAACAACACGAATATTCCTATAAATGTTTCTTGCCTTAACCTTAGTTTAGTACTATTAACGTCGAATCTAAACATTTTATAAAATAAAGCACTTACATAACTACGTAATAGATTCAGTTACAAAAATTTAGATCATTAGTACTAATTCATCAACTATATTAATCCAAAAACAATTATAAAAAACATTATCATTTTACTCAAGCAACGAACTATTATTTATTATTAATCTCAATATCAGATCTCTTAGTGCTATAGAGCGCTCGACCAATCTTGAATCGAGCATTTTTACAATAAAATATTAATTTGTGATAACACATCTATTGCACTAAAGTAAATAACGAAATTATTGTAAAATTATTGCTTTTTTAACACTCTATGTAAATTATATACATAACAATTAACTAAAATCAAAATTATAACTTTCCTAGATATGCTAGAAAGCTTTTATTATAGTTTGATAATCTGCGAGTAAGTTTGATTGCTCGAAATAAAATATTCAAAAAGGATATATGATATTCATCCTGAGATAAAATTGACACCAGAGATTCTCAAAAGAGATTTCAGCTACGTAACATACGTAATCCACTTTAATATTACAGGACTACGCACAAAATATATGTTTATAATTATTAAATGGAGATTATAGATCTACCTTAATGATAATTCAAAACTGAAGACGATATACTTTTAACATTAACATTTAGTAAAGTTAACAATAATTTAATATTCTCTACCTTTACTTAACTATTAAATAAATGATTTAACAATTTCTATAGAACCGCAAAGATGAAAGATTGTACATTAATTATTAAGGCACTTGGGATGCATTAATATTTGATTGTTATGCATAAATATTAAGCACTATAATATAATAAGAATATAATGCTATTATAATATAATCTAAAAAAGCAAGAAGGATTCGTGTACATACTGACCCTTAAGAATATTTTAAGGAAGACTTTTCAATTTCGATTAATTTTCACAAAAATATTTTTCAAAATTAATTGACATTACATTAATATATAGTCTTTGGTTTTAAAGTATATAATGTATTGCCGAAATATAATGCGAGGGGGTCAATAGGTGCACGAAAGTAACCTACAAGAGACTTATCACTCGAAATCAGTTCGATCCGAATATAGAAGCAATAAAGACATTTTGTAAAAATATTTTTACCATATCATACTTACATTTGACACTGACACTTCAATTCCATTTTCATTCCACGCGTAACGAAGATCTTGTACGAATACAGCTCGGCTCAGATCGAAATGTTTTGTGCATTTTGTACTATAAATCTATTACTATTATAACGCAACTATGCATTCATTTTGCAAACTATACACTAAATTTTCTTACAAATATTATTGCTGATATCAAATCTATTGAAACTAAATGCTATTGAATTTATTTTAAAAACATTGCTTTTATTTTAAACAATCAATATTTTCTCAAAACAAAGCCTCTGATGGCTTGTTCTGACTGTTTGTTCTTTAAAACAGGCAGAGTAAAGTATGTGATATAAAACATATTTCAACAATACGTTGAAAAGGGTTTTAAAATTTGAAAAAAACATTTCAAACCAAATAAAATCATTTAGACGGCGCTAAATATGATTTGTGATAAACGTCCATTTAATATAAGCAAAAGTTAAAATAAAATATAAGTATATCTATTAAATAACTAATAATAAAGATTTTTAACGTTACATTTAGCGCCGCGTAAGGTAGTCAGGGTAACCTAACAACACTCGTGCTAACAACAACACGATCAAGCGACAACAGTACATGTTACAATACAGTAAATATAGTCGATGGCGTGTGCCACTTCAAAAAATATAAAAAATGTTAATAAAGTTCATCATGTTATAAACATAACAGGCATAAAAATGTTAATAGTTAGACTATTAAAATACATAGTATATGTTAACGTGAAAGGCCCAACAGCTATAGCTACATGTGGTCGATGTTCCGATGAATATGTTACGCGGCGACATAGGGTTCCGGTGCTCGCGGCCGTTTCTCCTGTTAGCCTCGGCGCCGTTAGCACTCACCTAG
Source organism: Cecropterus dorantes dorantes (assembly GCA_018249915.1). Taxonomy (NCBI): domain Eukaryota; kingdom Metazoa; phylum Arthropoda; class Insecta; order Lepidoptera; family Hesperiidae; genus Cecropterus; species Cecropterus dorantes. The sequence goes on along the minus strand of DWLI01001348.1, from coordinate 12,004 downwards.
CCGGGTTAACGAGAAGAGAGAAAACAGAATGTTAGTATCGATCAAAATGTCATGTCCGACTACACGCGTCCGCTCAACGCGAGCTCGATTCAACGCTGTCGTGCTGCTCAGTGTTGCCATGCGAAACCCCGAGAGTTCTACTAGTAAAGTTTATGCTCCTATTGAAAATTCTTAAACGACACTAAACCAATCTGAAACAACCCACCCGAGAAAAGTTTTAAGAAGACAAGACATTTTATTTTAATTGAATTTTAATGTATCATGTCATCTATTTCCAAGTAAATTGTACAATTTATCCCCAAATATTATTATCCTCTTCAAAATCTGATACTTTCTTGAAAGTTGGCTACACTGTCAACGCGCTGGGGAGATTTAGTGTTAGATTATTAAAACAATTCCGATATTTAAGGATAATTAGCATTGCTTACATGGACTCTGTATTATTGACCAAATTGTATGATTCCATGTACGGGACCGATACGACATGCAGCCAACGAAAGCGATAAATCGTGAACTCGGATTGATGTACGGTGAACGGAATTTCAATATAATAAAAAGAATTCAATAAAATAATCAAAGGGAGGCTATCAGGCATTCGTGCCGCGAAAACTTTCGAACGTGGTCCAGTTAATAAATTATACACGGGTCCTTACTCATATAATTAGTTTACGCAGTTAATGGTTGAAAATGTTAAAATAATTTAGTATGATAATGATAATCTACAGTATAGGATTAAAATGCCCAATAGTTCCCATATGAGCAGTGCTTGACACATATCGAACGCCTTTCTCGTGTAGATGCTTCAAGCACTGCCCAGACAAACAAGCATAGGTAATAATTTATCACTTATGTATAACCATAGCACCCCAATGCAAGTATGTAAGTTATTCAACACATCGCTGCATAATTTCAATATAATTGTATATGATAGCATTCTCTTAAAGTTGTTAATAGTTTGTGATATCGTATCAATATGTCATTACATATTTGCATGTTAGTGACTCATATAATATAAATACATAGTTACAAATAATCTGCAAGTGACAATAGCAGTTATGACAGTGCTCATCGTAATTATTATGTAAACAAACAGGAACTTGGCCTTGTGGAGTTGCATGTTAGTCGTGTGAGGCTACAACTGACCAAATGACTGCACGTCATCAACTTTATCGACTTATATCATCAAAAATTTCAATCACATTATCGCGGACCTATCCAGCTAAAAAGAAAACGCTTATAAAATTCAGACAATTTATTGCAATGTATACCTTCTGAAATGCATTTAATATTTACAATCAACAATTGAAATAACATTTTACACAGACATTGTCATATTATAATTGATATATTGGATAGCAATCCGATTATATTTCAATTCATATAAAGCGTGATAATACGTAAAGGCAATAGGATGCCTTTATACATCCACAAGGACACAAGTGCAAAATCTTAATATTAAAACTTTCATATACGAAAGTAGATAAAATATAATACCTAGGGCAAAATAGAAACAACTAGCATATTTTTTCTCATATAAAAAATCTTATATTGACTAAGAAAAACTTGTGATGATTAAGAAAACATAAGTCAAAGGAGGGGCATTTTGTATAATACTGGATCGATGGCACAAATTCTGAAAATGCTCTTCCCCATTGACTAATACTGGGCGAAACTCAGGAAAGAAGGATTTCACAACCCGAAAGTAGCACCTGCTGTATATTATTTGGCAAAATTGAACACAAATATAATATGTGACAGATTCTAAAGATAAATAAACTCCAAATAAATTAACAGAACATGTATCTGACATCCTTCTTCCCTCGCAAATATTTCTAAACGATACCCGAAAGAACATTATTCGCTCAGATAATGTAGACTACTCGAGACACATGTTGTGATAGTTGCAACACTAGCATTGAAAACAAAGGTACGATTATTTGGCAACACTGATGCTCGCCAAACATAAACACACTTCAGTTACAAGCCTCATCACAACATGTTTCAAAAATTCTATAAAAAAAGAAAATATAAAAATCACAGTTTTAAATTATGCAGATTCACTTCAGATCCGGTATGAAGTAGTGATGGGCATAACACGTCATATTCCTATTCAACTACTCGATAACTAATAAGTACACAATAATAATAATAAATAGAAAAAGGACACAGAGAGACAATAAAGCAGAGGCACCCACGCATTCTTACTGATGAATATGATCGCTAGATATCTACGACAAATCCGTGATTCATACTTCAACCGTGAGACATGAAGCTTAAGACGAACAGTTTCAGTATTTAAAAAAAAAAACATAATAATTTATAATGAATGAGATTCTTAAATGTATATCAAATTTAACTTGCAATAAATATTCGACTGCTTATTCGCTTCTCAGATAATCTCACAGTATTTTTGTATTACGACTGAATACCTAATTTTAAAATTCTATTCGCCCGAATAACTAATAATCAGGTTTTACGATGCTCAATACTACAGATTTTATAGTTTACTTTAAAAAATATAAATTCGTAAAAGTAAAATGAATGAATTTATTAACTTTCAGTGACAAACTTTTATTATGACAATATTAAAAGTATAGGTAATGTAAAAAAAAAATATCTATCAAAGATCATTCAATCCGAAACAAAGATGGATAAAGTAAAATTTCGGTCGAACTTAGCTTTTAATCAAAAGTAAAATCTCAGCATAGAATTTAATATTCGGCTTTCGGGCGAATAAAAAGTTAAAAATCGATACTCTACCGAATACAAAACAAACAACTGAGTACTATTCATTACAAGACCACAAATACGTCATGTGTTCGTCTTAAATACATCGATTCAAGCAAGCGTATTCATCGTAAGCATGCGCGCGTTTTCTCACCTTGTGGACAATATGGCGGACAGTTTGGCGGGAATTAAGGCGCTGGTAAGGCAGTGCGCTGGTAAGGGTGTTCCCTCACTTGCGCGAGACGACCCGCCCTCCGCACGACACCTAGCGGCATACTCGCATTAACATCTGGGTGGCATTATACCATAGACAAGAATCCAATCAGCGTCATTATGCATAGATAAAAAAATCCGCTATAGAAACCTATTAGCGTCATAAATATACCATAGACAAACATTTATTAAGTTCTATAGATTATTTTTATATACCATAGAAAATGAGATGAATTTATTTTTTTATTCGCTATGAAGCGCCTGTTTTATTTGGAAAAATAGAAGTAGTGTACTGCAAAAATAATGAGTTTAATTTTAAAAGTTTGTAGATTATATTTAGTGGCATAAAGAAATATTCCACTTTAAACAGCTTAAAAATATAATAGCAGAACATTTATGCTAAACAATGCCCGGATGGTCAACTTTTACATTTAAATGCTGAAAAGAAATTTAATCTCATTAATTTCATGAAAACTCATCTCTCGTAGAAAACTAAACCTAAAATCGCGAATAATCTATCACTGCCAAATACTCTTTATTTAGAATATATTAATTTTCTTAGCAAAGCATTTCTTTTGGCAGTATCACTAATATCTACTATTATGCTTATCTATGCCTATCGATTACCTATATATTTTATTGCTTTGGAAAATTAACAAAATAAAACTTTAATATACGGGCAATAGCAGACCCACTCAAGGTACAGATAATGGCTGGCATAAATTTTGTAAATACTCTGACTCGATAGAATAAACTGCGACCAAAGATATTATATATGTCTAGATAGAATCGGAGCTCGGGTAAAATTGGAACTGTGATAAGTTCCAAGCTTTTATGGTACCATAGCCTTTTCCATGCACACAGATACATAAATAGAATGTAATACACTGGGCTGTCAGCGTCACTTACACATTAATTCTTAAGAACGTTTTTCCGGTTTGTTCTGTGACGGTTGATATTTGTTCTGTGACGCGATATCTGTACATATAAAGTATCTTTGACCGCGGTTCAATGAAACGCAAAACTCGGCTCGTAAAGCTCACTCGTTTCTAAACTAAGTAAAAATCTTTATAAGATAATAATCACTTAACCTATGGTATGTTTATAAATATATAATATGGCTAATAAATTAATAAATTACGACATAGTTACATATAACAATAATATAACATTTGATGTTGCGTGTGTTGTTCAAATGTTACGTTATAATTATAGGGTGTAGTGTTTTTCCACCTAGAAAGTTTCACAGTTCTGATGCTTTAGTGTGTGTTCGTCTTTACCTACCTGTTCCAATGCGAACGACTAAACGACATGCGAATAAAATAATAATACTGATCGATTTTAGCGGAATATAAATAAATGACTATATATAATAAATGATGTGCGAAATTTGCTATGAATTGTAGTGTCATATAATAAAATTTTAATATACAGTTGTCACATTTAAATTAATATATTATGCTGTATTAAAAAACTTAGTTAATGTAACTAAAATGGAATTTTATAATGTGATTTTTCTGTAATGTCAAATCATAATTTTGTATTTTCTTGATCATCTGATATTTGACATATGGGAATATGTCAAATATCATTTTAGCGAAATAATATTTCATCGCTTGTTGTTTAGTTGTTGGCGGTGAGACAAGTGGATTTATGAAGTCAGCGTGGTTAATTGTTAAAATATTAAGTGCACGTTGTTTTGTAAAAATATCAAATCGTATTTGGTCCCTTTTGCTTGTAATCGCTGAATTGTTCGTGTGACATATTGTCATTCAGAGATTTTGAGGTTAATAAGAATTATTCACATACTGGAAATCTAGAAAATGGTAATGTATACATGCAAGAATTTGAGAACAATTTAAAATCAGACAAAAGTCAAAAATTGTGTGATGTATGGTCTCACATTAACAAAATGTTAATAGATTAGTTGTGTTACAAGCAAGGGTTATCACAAGATTCATGAGATGACAATGTTGCATAATGCGGTCATCGAAAACAAAGGTAGGTAAATGTGTATATCGAATATAAACTATGTCTTTGTATACGAAACATCGGTAACTTAAAAGATTTCTATTGGCAGTTGCAATAACGATAAAAAGTATTTTCCATAAAGAAAAATAAAACTGCCATTCGATATAACGATAAAATAAAATTTGCAATAAATACCTGAAATAAAATTATATGACTTTGTGTAAATAATTAAAATATTCTGTTAAAATAATAATAAATAAGCGATAAATTTCTTTGTTTGTTCGAAAACAAAATATACTTTATATATCATCTGTACAAACGGATACGTAAACAAGAGTCGATAAATCAATAACATCGTAGGTACATAATCGAGTCACTATACTATATCGAACTTATTCTATGAAGACTTAAGCTATAATTGAAATTGATCATGGCTTTATGATTTAAAGAATCCGGGAACATAGAAAAAAGTCAGGGACGGTAAAAATGATGCGTCGGGCGATACGGTGAAGTTTGGATGCTGTCGTATCTTACTGAGGTCTGCATTTGCGGCCAATGTCAAAAGCCAGCGAGTAGGTACCTCGACGCTGCAACCCCATTAAAACATTTAATTCACACACAGTTTCAATGACGTTAAACATATGGATTAGTCGTTAGTTCACGGAGTCCAATGTTACGCCCATTCACACTGCGGCTGGCTTGACCGTTTTTTATCGGATCCGTCTATTTTGTGAACACGGCATGTAGTATTTCGAAAGTGTTCTGGACAATGAAAGTAAGTGATCAGAAAAATCTGGAAACCATTGATGGGACAAAAGCTAATTCCAACATTAAGGCATATTTTTGTTTAGAAGTCTTCTCTACGGTCCGCTATATATCATCCGGTATTTTTTATGATAAAAATGGATCAAAATTATTGATGAGTAAATTTCAGTACAGACGAATCAGGAAAAAACGGTCCGGTATTGCAGAGCTGGCGTGTGAACGGACTATTAGTATATCAGTTGCAATTTTTCAGTAGTGACGGGTCGGAAAAACGGTCCTATATTACCGGACTATGTAAACGGACAATTAGTGTTTGAGTTTCGTTACCGGAATGAATATAAACTATCTGATATATAGTATTCGATTTGTTTCCTTCAAAAGATGTTCAAAAAGCTAAGGCAAGACAAGCTACGTCCAATCGACATATAAGTCATGCAACTTAAAGGTTACTTATGACTTGTTATTACGAAAAAATCAACGTTAATCCATAACCATGCAGTTATTCTATCGCTAACAGATTGAAAATTGGGTTTAACATGTTCTTAACATTACATATAACATTAAATAAATTTGTTCTATCATCATTACCTACCTAAAACGATAAAAGTTGACTATATTTGAGTGTTTTGGACTATTTTAGGTATTAACCCGGTACCGTATTCAGCGTTAGTAGAAATGGGACATTTGATAACAAGTGGACAACTACTTGATATAAAAGAAGGACAAATTTAAGCGTAAGCTATTATTTGTTTGATTCTTCGAATAAATTTATAACGAGTGTTTTTGACTGATAATTAATTAGAATATTTGTATTAATGAAAACTTAAATCAGTACGGAATCCTTTTTTTTTCAGAAAATTCGTTATCGAATCATTTTCTACCTACCTTTGATTCAATATTAGAATCTGTTGTAAAGGAATTCACATTTCTATCAAATATATTTTTTTTTGTATAGGGGCTTTTTCTGTTAGAAATTTACATACCTAACAATTTCAAGTACTGTAATGGTTTTTGATATATATCCAGATGTTATCAAACGTTATAAAGTGATTAACGGGCGAACAACCCACCCGTATGGTCGGCGGCGGCGTACTCGGCCGTCAAGAGCGGGTTGGCGGCCGCGGTCAGCGCTGCGTAGTTCGCGTAGTCAGCGTACGGGGACGCGTAGATCAGCTGATGGGCGGGCTCGCCCGGGGACAGCAGTCCCGCTGCAGCGCCCGCTCCGGTACCGTTCAGCAGCCCCGCTTGAGCCCCCGGAGCTCCGGACATACGTGGCGATATGATCAATGGCGCTCCCAATGGCGCTTGAGTACGTAAAGCCACGCTACCAACGCCGGCCACGCCCCCTCCCGGCGCCAACAGTCTCTGCGTCTCGGCCGCAACGCGTCGCCATTCCTCGTCGGCTGTGGAGTCCCCTTTATCGTATCAATGGTAAGCTAACTCCGTCTGGTATAACGTTAGTCAGTCGCTTACGACTTTCAGGGCGATTGTTGTTAGTAACCGTAAGGCGTGGAGCTTTTACAATTGTTTAAAAAAAATAAAATGGAAATTAATTAAGGATATATTATAAAAAATGTCTTCTTGTCTCAATAATGAATTGGAGTTACTTGGTTTGAATGGTCGTGATATGCTCAAAACGATTACTAATGAAGTGATTTCAAATAACATGACTATTTTTTCCAAGAAGCACTCTTTTTATCAACTTATTCTCCGTAAACTGAACTAAACAACTGGAAAAGCTCCTTACGTCATTTCCAAAACAAGTCCCATAAAACCAATCACACGGTGTGTCACGAGGTCACCCATGTTAATAGTTAACGACCGTAACATGCTACAAATGAATCAAGTTAGTCATCTTGCAATGATGACTCAGAACCGTTAAAACTGAAATTATGCACATTTGAGAAACATTTGAACCTTTAATGAACAATGTTAATTACCAATGAGATTGCTGTACATTTTTGTATATATATGAGACTAATATAATAAATATATTTTTATGGTACTTGTAATATAAATTGTCTTCTCATCATTATCCAGGGTTGGCTGTGGAACGCCGTCAGGAATTAAGTCCGTACATTGCAACCCTTATTATGACGTTTCACAATAAAATTAAATTAAATCATTCAACATAAATACAATATTTTTTTTACAACAAGTGACCATGTGACGAATGAAATTCGTAAATATTACGTTCCCCAAAATTATATATTTGTAGATTAAGTAGCAACATTCAATAGTAAAATAAATATTTCAAATCTCAGTAAGATGTGACCGTGCAGATATAGCGGTAGGTATTATTCCCAGAAAAATACGAAAAGATCCACATTAGACACAAAATGTTTAACAGAAGTCAGACTCCCGAATTAAATTTTCAACACATACCAACCAAATTATTTTACAACTTATAAGAAAAAAAATGGGTTATGACTCAGAGCTTAAGACCAGAGAAGTCAATTTAGCATCTATATTTTTAATAATTAGGTATACTTATTACAAATTTACGTTGATTCTTTATCTGTTTTGAAAAGAAAAAAAATAATACAGCTTTTTTTTTAATTTTCAATAATTATAAAGCGGTGAAAGTCGAAAGTAGGTTGAAACTTTACCTCTCAATTGAGGGCCAGAGGTTTCAATTCCAGGCACGCACCGCAGATTTTTCTCAAATGATGTGCTCATTGCAAATTAATTAATTATTGTCATTGCCATACGGTCAAGGCAAATACCGTTAGCAAAACCTACACGCCTAAAAATTTAAAAAAAAGTACTCAAAGGTGTGTGAAGTCTACCACATCGCACTCAGCCAGCGCGATGGACTCTGGTATAAAACTCTCTCAATCTGAGAGAAGATCCATGCCCAGTGGAACAATAATGAGTTAACTGCAAACATCATAATATATTCAAAAGTAATTTTGAGTATCTATATCAGGCATCAAAAATTGGGAATTTAGACGCTAAATTATTGTATATTTTTTGGTTTCTTTATCACATAAAAACTTAGGTTGACTTCTATACCAGTCTTAAGCCCTTACTTATGCTAGGGTTAGTGACAAAACATGAATGCGACCATACTTATTAGGCACTGACCGTTGACGGGTACCACAGCTTTGGCGCTAGAGTCGCGGTAAGTCCCGTTTATGATAGCCAGTTCCATCAACTGACGCTTCTTCAACTCATCTTCACCATCTGCTTGCTGTGGACAAAATAAATTATCATCTTCAGAAATTATCAGAAAGCTTCTCTTTGCATGTTGTATCGCAATGAGAATAAAACTAGACCTAATGAGAAATTTGCATTTTATGCCAATGACAAAATTGAGTTCGCTTTTGACGAGCGTCTTATAGCGTTCGGTTATAAAGAGACGTAACATTATGTTTATGCTTTTTTAAAACGAAATCATCTCTACTAATTCGCTAGACGATAGAATACGTTTCCGAAATTTCTACTTAGGTCCCTGCAGCTTAGTTCGTAAAGGTAAAATATGTTACAATGACATTTCTGTACATTGTCATTTGCAGAAATAATCAGAAATACTTCATCTGACATATTATGTATACACTACATTTCGTATTAAAATGGGTGATGATGACATCCATGTTTGTACAGGAAAATCCAGGTTAAACATTTTTGTATTGAAATATGTTTATTAATTGTACCTATCACCTCTAAAAACGTGTTACAAAGGGCGAACCTAATGCTCGGATGTGGAAATAAGCTTCATTAGTTTAATTTCTTGGAAGTGGAACTACCTTATGGACTAACGACTTGGATGATGTAACGGTATCTTTATAATACCGGTCTGACACGCAAAGTCCTGGGTTTAATCCGCGGCCAAGAAACGTATTAAGGAAGAAATCAGATGTCTGTTTAATTCTTCTGGGTCTGGGTGTTTGTGTTATCTACGTAGTGTCCATGATACACGCGACACAAATGAGTGTAGAGCTACTAAGTTTTAGTTTTAACTACTGTATTGGAGGTTGAAAACTTGTCAAGTTAATTTAACTATAAAGTACATTAAAAAAGTAGTATACGTACATAATTTCTAACCTTCATATATGTGTATGGTTCTAGGTTATTAGAATTACATTATTTTAAGTAATTAAATAAGATTGATGCATGTGTTATGATGTACCTAAATGTTGAGTCATCCTTTATTACATATGTAAAACTAGACCTACATCAAATTTAATTTATCATTATTAAGATTTGCATACTGTTCCAAAAACTGATTTAAATTAAGAATTGGTTATTAAGGATTTCCGGCGACGTACATATCCTTATTCTATTATGAATATTTACGTTACGTCAGGATATATACGTCGCCGGAAAAGGCTCGAAATTAATTTACTACATAATTAATAATAGTCTTAATTCGAAAATGAACTATATCTGCTTATAGAAACTGTGTTATAGACAGTGGTTTGAGCGGCGTGAGGGGATTGATTGCGATACTCAACCATGCAATCGACTTAAAGGTGTGGTCAGAGCCGCCAATGCTGCCGTCAGAAACGTAAACGCGATTTTTCAAAAAAATATAAAAACATATTTTTTTATATATTATGGCTTCGGATAGCTGCAGAATTATGCATCTTATGACCTAAGCCGAATGACGGTAACTTATTTTAAACATATTCAAAATCTTGAAAATCATGAATAAAGTTTGAAAATATCCTTTCTCTCAATTTACTAAAGGGTACAAGAGAAGCGATCAAATGAGGTGCCGCTTTTGTGACTCTGAGTGTAGAATGGATATTTGTAATCAACACCAGACAGTCTTGCTGGTGACCGATACTTCAATTTTACAAAAAAAACGTATCGCATCCTTACTAAATGAAGATGCTTTCAGATGTCCATGAATGTCACTGATCACTTTCATTACGTAGTGCTATAAAAAACTTTATTATATCAGGATGCACAGAATTAAAAAAAACATTGCCAAAGAAATCCTTAAATTCGTTGACGTAAGTACATAGTAGATCTGTAAATATCTCTGAAAAATATTTTCAGACTTTTATGCCACTTGTAAATTACATAAAATGATCTAAACCTATTTGCGATGACATGTCACTTATAAATTTCAAAGGAGTCTCTAATTTTTTATTATGATTGATTTAATAGTTACGAGTTATTTACAAAGTAAATAAAACATGCGTTCCAGATAAAAAAATCTGTAGCCTTGCTCTTTGAAATATTACTAACATTAGCTCTGATTTAATGAATATATGTTTATTCATGTCACAGGTCGGATAATTAACTGGAATTTTAATCGATCACATGTAACATTATTCTTATTTACAACAATGTTTAAAGTTTTTCATTCATACCGAGTCACAACGTATTGTAATTGTAACTATTATCATAACTTATACACGTTTTTTATTATATCTTTAGCATATTTAAAAGTTTCCTTGATAATGAATTTGCTATGGATATAAATTTTCCTGTTTTAATTTATGGTAACAGTACGAGTTTATTTTTAAAGTTCATTTATTATTGTACATAATATGGATAAATATATGTTTAAAAAATTATCGGTCTATTAATATTACTATGACATTTTGAAATATATATTGAAGTACCAACTCTATGAGTAATGCGGCATACATGTCCTTTTTCTAACTGGTTTTTCCACCGCATTCACCATTCTGTGCTATTTGTGGTAAACTTCAAGTTATACGATTCATACATTTACTTATAGGCGTCTCTAATAAGTCTGGTTTACCATAAAAAATTAAAAGAAATCTAGGAGGCTCTAAGTTTAGCGGTGATATACATGATATACCCATAGTTAAACTAAAGACAAATTCTTCGTTCATAATACTTACAGGAACAAGCAGACGTTTGACCTCTTCCACGGCTCTGGCGAGCTTGATCTTAGCCCTGTTCTCGGTGTCTTCCACGGTCAACAGTACGTGGAGATCATCGGCCAAGTGCTCCCAGTTGGGCTTACCCCTGTTTGCATCCTCCTGGAAATTGGCGAAAAATATTTGCATGTAATCTCTTATATCCTTCAGACATTAAATAAAAAATATCCTTGGAAAATTATTGAAAAAAAACGAAAGAGTTATTCAGAAAATATGGAAGGTCCTATTTATGCACTAAAAATATGTACCTAGACTAATTAACGTTAAACATTAAAAACTGTAACAAGTACCTATTAAATATAACTCATATATAACTCGACCAAGCTAACTAGACGAACGGAAGGAATGCGGTTTCCCTCCCCGGTCCCGTCTCATGCCCCGCTTTCATCCTAGTACCGTTCGCACCAAAACTCGCTAATCTGTTTTGATTTAAGATAATAAAATAAATAAGCAAATATTAATTT
>DWLI01001347.1:0-15962 GCA_018249915.1 Cecropterus dorantes dorantes | reverse complement strand
GAGAAGATAAAAAAAAAGGAGTGAGATGTCAAATTATAAAAAGACTAAACTTAAATTTAAATTAAAAACAACTGAAATTTGCTATTAAATACAAATAATTCTACCTTCAAATAACGCCTTAAAATATGGATATTTAACCACATTTTTTAAAATGTATAATTATATAATCAATATACAATCTGTTAAATACAATATCAAGTGGTCAATGATTTAATAAAGCAAGTATAGGATAGCATCTACGTAGATTTTTTAAAATATTAATAAGTTTGAAGTCTAAGAACATTTAAATTACTGCGTATCAGTGTATTTTATTTAGTTAAATTCCTTGCAAAGCGATGGTATTAATTTAATTAATTGTAATAATCGGCCTTTAAATCTAGAGGGTCCTTGATATGATTAGGTATGTAACTCTGATTTAGTATTATTAATTACGCAATAAATCCATCACCACGCATTACCATATTTCGGCATACTAATGGGATGTGAATCTGTTGAGTTGAATTATTAGTTCGAATGGTTTTAATTTGAACGGTGTAATAAAAAGTTACATCTGCTTGTTGTTTTGGACTGGTCGATATTCAAAAAATAATAATACACAAATTGTCAATTTCAAATAAATTGGCGTTTCGACATTACTCACAAAAATACAGACACTCACAATTGGGAGTTCGTCACTAACAAATATATCATGTTGTGATCACAGCACCTTTTGAAAACTTTTGTCAAGTACTAAATGCATCAGGCTGACTGGTCGCCAAGTTATCGCACTGAAAACGGAATTATGTATTTATCACTAATAGTATACAAGAATTTTAATAAAAAATCGGATAACACCAGCGACTTAACATCTTACAACATTACTCAAATCTAAATAAAATATGAGTCCTCTGATAGGCAGATAAAGTAGGGTCATATTACCTCAAAACTATTTTCAATCAATTCATTTAAAATTTTGAATACATTTTTAAAAATACTATGTACGTAGAACCGAAGTCATGTCCGACTATGAGATTGCTTTATTATTGAGCCACTGCTGGCACGGGCTAGTTTCAGGTAGACTTCACACACCTTTTAGAACTTTTTAAAGAACTCTCAGATGTGTACGTTTCCTCGCGATGTTTTCCTTCACCGTAAAGCAGAGATAATTAACTTCTAATCAGAAAAATCTGTGGTGCGTGCCTGGGATTCGAACCTCGGACTCCCAATCGAGAGACCGAGTTTCAACCATTCGGCTATCACTGCTCGAGGTCCTCTACATACAATATCGAATATTATCGTTCAGTATATATTAATTATATCCAAAGAAGTTGGTAGTAATTAGTTGAGAGCGATTATTTCTAGTGAGGATAAGTTCATCGTCGTTGCCAGTATACTGAAGCAAAACCTAACAATGCCAGAAATTCGTGCCGAGAGTAACAAATGTCTATTTCACCCGGTCATTGGCTATAGTAAAAAGGCAATTACATAAGCTAATTTGTTTGGTAGTGTTGACAAAAAAGATACAGCGGTTTATTGCACATTAAGAATGCACTAAAGAGGATTTTAAAAAAGTATTCTGGATTTACGAATTGTAATTGAAAAGTGTGGTTCAAAAAATTACAATTAGGTACATACGAAGCAACGGCGAAAAAATACGATGGTAAATTATATGGTGCTATTCATTAAGCACAGTGGTTGTTTGTTTTCTTATATTCTGGGATTGTTTTATTCAGGCATGAATCTGGCTATTTATTTCAAGCAAGATATATAAAAAAGTTGAGCTAAGACTAAATGAAAATACATACACTTTCCCTCAAATCAATGACCCGAAATATTGGTTTAAATCATGTAAACTACTTACGTTAGAAAGAAACGGGACGAATGTTGAAAAAATGGCGTGGACTTCTCAGAAGGACTCTGAGAAGGCCACACCATTTTTTCAACAACCCCATCGAACTATTGTTGGAAAAGCTGGACAGAAAAGTTCGAGAATAATGTCCAACTCCGAAAGAAGATATGTGGAATGCTATACAAGAAAGCTGTATCAATATTTCCTAGAGTCAATTAATAATTACCGCGCAAAAACCTACATTCGTGAAAAAAGTATTTAAATGTAAAATGTAATTTTAACATAAATTATATTAGTGTCAAACTAATATAATTTATGTCAATATTTTTTGTCAATATTTTTAAATTCAAAATTAGGCAATACACGATCAATTAGGTAATTCAACTTTTTTTTCCTAATAAACTTATATTTTTGGTTTTGTTTAATTTTCTAACATTACTTTGGGCGTTATAATAGTTTTGGCTAGCAGTATAATTATATAACGTACTGTTTTCGTAATATCGATCAATTTTAAAGTTTCTTAAAAAACATCGCCACAAGCCTATCTAATTCAGCCTTTCGGGTCACCTAACGTCTTACAGGATATTCGGTAAAGGATAATGGTAAGTAAAAGTAAATAAAACCGAATTATATTATAATCGTAAAACATATGAAAAGGATTGAAACATATGTAATGTAAAGCTTAAAAGGTGGAAAAACTCCGGCGGCACCGGCGCTATGCCTAGGAGTATTTCTGCCTAATAATTACAGTGTTAACTACCACTTTAATCTGTTTTGAAGTGTGTGGTAGAAAGAAAAAGAACTTATTCGTGGCGTTTCAACATAATCCTCAGGGGTAGCATGCATCTGTGGTGGACCTTTTTAATAAGATAGAAGTAGCATACAGTCCATGGGCAGTAATGGCTAATTGCCATCGGGTGAACTGCATACTTTTTGCTACTTCTATAATATAAAAAAGCTTCCTACAAACCTAAGTGTAAAAAATACACAAAAGTATAAAATATTTAAAATATTATAGGTCGCAGTGAACATTTCAATAACACATATGTGTATATATCAAGATAAGTGTATTACTTATGTTCATGAATACATTAAAATCGTATAAAGAAAAAAAAATGTTTTGAGAACTTGTTTCATCCTAGGTAGTTTTTTATCAATTTTAATACTTACTCGAACTCAACATAATACATATTTCAATGTTATAGATATAACTTGAGCAAATCCAAAATATAAAATGGATTTTTTCCAATACTTGTATTAAATTTGGCTCGATATGCAAAACTAAGTTATTTTATGTTTGATTTTTAATTTAGATTACAATGTTACAATATTGAATTATTGAATAGATCAATAAGCAGTAATCGCCTAGTGGTTAGAAACTCGATCTCTTGATCAGATAAATCTGGATTGTAATCCCAAACAGCGCTTATTTTTACCGTTAAAAATTAATTTTCGCTTGCTTGACTCGTACATGCCTGAGTCTTAAACTAGTCTTTATGTTGAACTCTATAAATTCGCACACCTACCTCAGTGGGCTCTATGAGCATGACCGAAATAAAATTACCTTCACAATTTTAATGTATGCTTGCTAACTTAGATTCTGATACTATTAAAATCATCCTTTTTATGAATATCAATAAAATATTAATTAAGCACGGAACCATACGCGCAACAAATAATAAAATAAAATAAAATAGTATATGGTTCTCAGTTTATATTTTTTAAATTGTTAAATGTAATATTAATTAACTATTTTTGATGCCACAAAGTTCATTCATAATACTCAACACTTATAAAAGTTTATTTGATTATAATACAATAAATCACGTTCTTGACAACAATAATTAGTTATCTAAAATCCAAAAAAATATGCTACATAAGCTTTTCTTTCATTAAATCAAATAATAGTTTATTCCACATTTATTTATTTTGTATTAATATGCTACACCTTTGATTAGTTGTGGTTTTATCTTAATCTTTTAAATTAAATTATATAGGGTTTGCCGTAAAAAATTAATATTAATGTCAGCATACAAAACAAGCACAGTACCACATTACAACTTTTCAGTTTTACGTTTAGTACCGATATCCAACTTAATCAAACTTTTTAGCATATTTATATGTGCATGTTACTCTTGATAAATAGAAAATTATACACAAAATATACGACAAATTAAGATATGAAATTAATAAAGCAATCAGCCTTAGTTTACAAAAGTATTGTGTAAAAATAATATAATTACCTTGTCATATTTATACTTTAGATATTGAAGATTGATTTTGTACACTACCTATGAGACAGTTAAACCATACTAACCCGATATCATAGAATAGATAATGTAAGATTTTTTTATAAATGTAAGAACATAAATATTATAATTACATTGATCACTAGAGAACCACTACAACAAAACTTCCTGTAAGCTAAACATATTTCAACTAGTATTATTTATTAAAATATATTTTTAATAAATATATTTTTGAAACTTTTAATATAATTTCAAATTTAAAAAATCAAAACATACACTTCACAAATAGAAAGTACACAGAATTCATGCAATGTCTACTTAAAGGCATCACTAAACTCACCAATAACTCTTTCAGAGCGAAGAACTACGAACTCGATGTCACCACTACGTTATCCTAATTACTTAATTCTACAGAATAATATGTGAAAGATATGCTAATTTTGTTTTGATATGTTTTATACTGATATTCTTTAGAGTTGTTGATGTATTGAATACAAATACTCTAAATAAATACGTATAATTGATGTTAAAAGTTTACGATAAGTTTTTAAGTTGTTAAATTTTAAATTATTTTAAAATAAGAACTGCCCGGAGGCCATCACTCTTAAGGACAAATCGATGTAATTTTATGAGAATGTTCATTTTTTGTTCTTGATTTTCCGCTTTAGTGTTGATGTTATCAGATGTTTGTTTTGCTGGTGATTCGATATCACCCTTAAGAGTGATGCGCCCCCGGTGGACGCGCCACGTGACTGCCGGCTCCGCAGAACCTTTGTGTTTACCACCCCGCTGCTCCCCGCCATCCGCCCCCGCCGACAATCCATCCCCTCTAGCCGCATCTACGTTTTCCGACCAGGTAGGAATTGCATGCATATTTTCATTCCCCCCATATGTTAGTAACTATGTACAGACATGTAATATAAACACTTTTGTACTTGGGGATAAATGTCAAACTTCTCTATATATATAAAATTACATAATATAAAGAGTTAGTATAGAGAGTAGTAAAAGAGAGTACATAAATCACCGGAAGATATTTACTCGTAGGCCGGCCATTTAATGTTCGTAAACAATTTGCATATTAATATACATATCCTTCATAATAATACAACGTACAGTTATGCTTTAAGCACAGTAAGGTACAAAATATGAATTGGTGTGGTAGAGCCCCTACATGCAAGCCATGCAATGCCATGCGAAGTTTTACCCAATAATAATCACCGCCCTAAACGTGTATAACGTATTATGAATTATAAATTAGGTACAGTGTCCTTCAAGTCGTAAAAAAATACAAAATAATACGTTTATTAACTTTTATCTTTGTAATTATATTTTTATTCATAAAAATTGTTCCTTTTAGGATATCTCTAATATCTTAACCAAATTAATTAGTAAATAAATATTGAAAAATACATTGGATGACGTAATGTAACGTGATTTTTCTTATTTTATAGGTAATCTTCAGGGACACAAATTATCAAAAATTAGGATTAGTGCGGGTTGAATCACTTCACTTAATTCCATTACAGTTCAGAAAAGAACTGGAATTCACAGGACACATAGTTTAATATTTGGACAAAAGCTGGGCGCATCGAAGGACAATGTGGAGAGGTCCAATCGGTAAAATGATGAAGGTTGTCAGAAATCTTGAACGATGACTCAAATTGGAAGAGTTTCGACCCAAGAGGTTACTGCTGTATAGTCCACAGCAGCAGGAAATAAATCTATTTATGTGTGTCATTGTTAATTTTAAAACAGTGGATATAAAGCTTTATTATTATCATCAAAGCTTTACTGTGGACACGAAGTTGGAAACGAACGGGCACCGTTTATTATATGAGTTCAAAATAAAGTGGGGTTATTTTGAACTTTTTATTTAACGATCTGCAAAATATTCAAGAGTCCTTCTATTATCACGCAAAAAATGGAGGCGGCAGAGATGTAACACACAGACAGACACAGAAGGCTTAGTGACAGGGTCTCGTTTTTACCTTCAGAGTACGGAACCCGAAAAAGGGATATGCATTGAATTGTCTTAGTACAAAAGTGTTCGTAAATAAAACAAACACATAGTTGTTTTCGAATTTTCAAAATTAAAAATTTACATAATATTTAAGTATACCTAATATTCATAACCTAAAGACATAGGAGCTTACGCGTTGTTTGCAGGAAAACATTAAAAAATCCTATTTTTTTTATCCCAGGAAACAGAAATATACGGAACCTTCAAGTCGCGAGCTCAACTCGCCTTTGACCATTTTTATTCTACTTAGCTACATTTATGTTTGCTGCTAAGTTCGGTTGGTTAAATCACCGCTGGAGTGGAAACTAAGATAAGAAGCTTTACGCCATAAACATCGATTTATAAGGGGTGAGAATTGGCTTCACAGTATCAGGACAAACCATTTATTAAAGTTCTTAGTGTGACATTAATACTCTAATGTGTAGGATTTTTTCAGCAAATCTATTTAGCGTTTAATAACAACGCTTTGGAAATCTGTAACAAACATTTTATATCATACTATCAATTATCAATTTCCCTGTATCCTTCAAACCAGAATACAGTTGCCTCATACGTAAGTAAACCGGCAACCTCACCCTTATACCGAAACGCAAGAACTGCTCCACGCTAGAAATAGGTGTGACGGTGGTACTTCTTCGATCGAACCACATTGGTTTTACCAACTTGAAAATCCATTATCTTAACATGTTTTTTATTTCATTATATAGAAGCACCAAAGGAGCATGCGGTCCACCGAAAGGTAAATGGCTCTCGTCGCCCATGTATATCTTTACACAACCCCAGATAAGAATAAAGTCATACCTAAGGTCGATCTAAGTTGAATTACTAACCCTGTGGACCAACTTAGAACACCTCATATAAGCACTCGTGTGTTTCTTACTTATGTTTGTAACATTATTTTATATCAAAACAAAATGTTTATGGAAACATCTCATTATTTTATATCAAAACAAAATGTCTATGGAAGCTTTTGCGCGACTAATAAATAAATGTTCCATTGTGTCAGGTTACATCAAACGACAATAACAACGGCACAGTGCCGTTTTATGGCGATTATAATCTTTTGAACGTGAACAAAGTTAAATTACATGCCGCACTAATGCATTTCCCTCATAAATCGGTTTGACGACACTATGATAATTATTGACACGCAATATAAATCAAAGCGAGCATAACCACGCTTAGTACATAGTCTTGTCTATTCATGTACATGTATAGTACGTGAGACATGCTTACGAGGTGTTGCAATTTAGTCCTCAAGGGTAGCAACGCATCTGATCATTGGAAGGTTATCTTGATCATAGATGCTGTTGATTATACATTTCTATAGGTGGTAGTGACCAATTTATATCTCGGAGACTGCATACTCGGTTGCCACTTGTATATGACTAAAAGTGGTCCTAGACGTGTATAAAATCAAGTATATCATAATATAATGGCATACTAGAGAGAATTCGTTCAGCCTGAGTTTAATGTAACGGAATAAAGTTGAGCAAAGACAGGTACGAAATATATTATGACTTGAAATACTCACTCAGTACAAGGACAATAATAAACTTAGACATCAGAGATAGCATTGCACCAATTACCGACTTCAGCTAGGTTTTCTAATCCTATCAGGTATGGATATGGATATTCCATTGGGCCACCCAACACACAACTTTACATGTCGCACTAACTGATACTTATATAATTAAAAATACTCAGGGATAGCAACGTGTCTGCGACAGACTTACACCCGGTCATATAGAATGATTTCGACAGAAAAAATATATATTAATAATTTCAGTCCCAACTAGCTAAGTCAGGCTAAGATAAATTAAAAAAAAAAACATAGAAACAAATATCTTGATGACGTATTAAAAATGACTTTTTCAATCGTTCGGATTCGTCCCTCGCTATTGTCCGTAACTAATATGTAAATGGGTAGAATCATATGAAGTCATGTGAAAATAGTTGTAATAAAAATGAACATACCTATGTGTAAAGCTGCTATAAAAGTATAAGAACTAAACAAATGTTTTTGTACATTACGTATGTTTCATAAGTGAAACAAAAATCATTCCACCGACTTTACTTACATTATTCAGTCCAGTAAAACGAAAACTGTAAGTAAACCCGACGTATTTTTTATGTTGTTTTCGGTGACCATACAAAAAATAATCAGATATCCAAAAATCAAATTACAAGCCACAGGAAGCTCAAGTTGATTAAATTGATTACAAAACCAACCCTTTTTTGTTGCATGCTGAGAATAGAAATTGGGTTTGTATCTTAAATTCCATTGTTGTAAAAAAATGTAAAATCTAATTGTAATAAGTGGAGATTTATATTATTTATTTACCTATATTATTAATTTATTTTTATTTACATTGTATCACACTACTTAGTTCCACAAAAATAAAATACATAATAATACGAATAGATAAACAGTTGATGTAACAAGAATTATTTCAAAGCACTTTTAAATAATTACAATTTATTATTTTACAATAAGTAACTGCTTCTACATAGAATTCATACATCTATATTTATAGAGAAAACTGTATAGCTTTTGTTCCTTACGATACTTCGAAAAAAATAACATCCAAGCTTTACTCTCGCTTCAGCGTTATAACGAGAAAAAGCGGCATTTAATGATGTATTCATAACATCCGCCTGCGCCCAACCCGAAGCAAAGCCTCTTAGAGCTAATCTGCTGTAATTGGTGCCTCAGACAAGAGTCGAACGACGATACTGATTGCCTTATTAGTGACTGACAGTTCACCTGTTGTAAATATAAACGTGTACGTAACAACGTAGGCGTACGTACTCAAGGGCTGAAAAATTACTATATATTTTTTCATTTTTATTATTTAAATGAGAAAGTTTGTGAGGATGAATAGTGTTTGTGACTCTTTAACTCTAAATCTACTGGTTGCTTTGGGTTAACTTTGGCAGATTACCGTGGTACATCATCCAAGCGGACAGAGCTACGAAAAAAGTTAGTAACTAATAAATAAATTTTAGCCAAAAATGTTATTACATGACAATATGGCACTAACTTTAATGCACTGCAAGGAATGAAAATAATGTTGATGTATAGTCATACTTGGTCCACTTAATCCAAAGATAGATTTATAATTAAGTATTTGAATCGTAGGTACGAGTACATGTGAAAAATATGGTTTATTCGTTGTGAACCCACTATTGTCCTAACGCTGAGCACGGATCATATCTCAGATTAAAAGCATTTCAAACTATAGACCACGTCATCGGAATCGGTAGACATCTACCATACATTCACTATCCGACGTGGAGGTTTCCTCGCGAATTTTTACATCAACATAAAGCAGTGATAATTAATTTCGAATACGCACACAGTTTCAGTAAAATCAATGCTGCGTGTCTAGGATTCGAACCTCGGACCCTCGATTGAGACGCCGATTTTTTAACTATTTGTCTATCACTGCTCATGGTTTATTGGATTTATATAATTTCACGACATTTCTAAAAGTATAAAAATATAAAAGTTATCTTATAGGAAAAGAAGCATTAAAAAAACTTGATGTGTAATATAAAATAACATGTAGGTACCCAATATACCAGTACATGAATTATTTCAGTAAAATTAAAATTAGTAGTGTAAATACTACAGTATACCTATAGGAAAATTCGCTTTAATTAAGAGTAGAAAACGACTCTTAATAACGAGCTCTTTGAAATGGAGCTCGTATCGTATTAAGAGTTTATTACAGTTTCAACAGAGTATTCAGACATCGAAACCGCCCACGGCCAAATTATTAATATGAACCGGTATTCATCACCATGGCATTCAGATCGAATGAATGTGACCGAAAATAATCTCGACGGGGATCGGAAAAATAGTCGCAAAGCAAGGGTGGAGAGGGGTGGGGGCGGAACAACGGCCTCGTTACGCCACTTCCGCCGGATGTCGCCTCGTGATGCATTGTCGTCGGCTTTGAAGGGTGGACACCGATGTTTTCATTTTCATAAACATTAATATCAACCATCTTGACAAATTCGATTTCATATAAAACACTCGTAGTTCGTGATTTTATTAGAAGAAAAAAACAGTCGGTAGTGACAATTCATTTGATTTAATTGTAACCAATCGATCATACATTATTTATTATACTTAACATGGAATTAGCAAACGCGCACCTGATAGTAAGTGACCACAAGTAGCCTATCTGTAATCAAACTCAGATAAGATCACAGTGTTGCCTAAGTTCAGTCTCAGATGCGTTGCTACCCCTAAGGATTAGGTTGAAACACCTCGGATAAGCATGTCCTCCTTACCACACTTCAGAGCAGAATACGGCAGCGCTTAACACTGCCATTGTTAAGCAGACATATGTGTGGTGGAGGTGCCGTTGTTATTATCAAAAACCTTACTTTTAGACAAACAGCCTTATATAGGTTTGCCTTCTTGTTCGATTTGGGAATTACTAAGAATGGGCCCGACTCTGAAAATCATTTAAAATTAAAAATACATAAATGCCATTCATTACATTTTTTCTCACTTCATAAATTGTCGATTACATATAAAATACACTGATTAGCTAGAACAATAAGAATAAGTAAAATTACCCCAGACGCCAAGGTAAGTCATTAAGCGCTGTACAAAATAATAATTACTCACAAAATAATTATCAGTCACAAATGGCAGCTGTCGTGGTATGGGAAAGTAATAACGTGGATGCAACCGAGGTGTCTTCGGTCCGAGCCCCCCGGGAAATCACGGTAATCCGCGCCGTCGACAACGCACCCGCTAAATCTCTATCGAACGCACTAAAGAGATGTGGCTTGTCGATGCTTTCATTTCGATATTTTTAATCTTATTTTTTTTTTTTTCATTTAAAATATAGAAGTTTTACGTGACGCCGGACTTCACGTGGTGAAAAGTGGCCTTTGTCGACCATAGACATTTGTAAGCAAATTCAGATAAAAATAGTCTTACCCGAGTATACGTTTTTGAAGATTAAGCTGGAACCCAGGCGTTCCAGCTTAATCTTCAAATAAGCTTGTGTCCCGTACAGCAGGTTAAAGTCAAGTACATGTTTTTGTACTAAATATATATTTGTTCACATTTTTTGATGGTTTAATTTCGTAAACGTACGATTCATGTTACATAAAAAAAGAAATGAAATTGATCAAAATCATACTTTTTAAAATTGTACCGCATCTAACATTACTTTTGAGCGTCATGAACATATTTTATTGACTTAAAACCTATTTTGTACTTTGTAGACCAAACACATCGTCGACTTACACTACATACCTACTACGTTACATATTGTAAATCTCTTCATAATTCAAATGTAATAACGTGTATGGTATAAGTATGTCTAAGATGATGATGTCTGCCTAGAAGTAGTAGAAGTAGTTAGACTTTAATACTAAGCATTTCGACCAAATATAAAAAAATAACATTTATATGCTAGGTTTTAATAAACGTAAAGAACCAAACGAATTTAGACAAGCATAATCGATGGTTTAGCAGCTCTACCTAAATCGCGACTGAATCCAGAGATCGCTGTGAATGGGCTCTGATGAATCATGCTCGTTCACGTGGAACGATGTACAACGCATTAAGCCCGATATACGCGTTCAAAAGAGGGTTTAAACGTGTAAGGAGTTTATTTCGTCCCCCGTATATGAGATATGAAGTGTTATTAAGCTTCAGGTATAAAAATGATAAAAATCGTTATTTTATTAAAAAAATTAAGTGTGCGGTGCGCGGTGTGCGGAGATTCCGCAAGGAACAAAATGCCTTAATCTTTAAATAAGAAATGAATTTTAAGGAATTTTGAGGAACTACAAGGTGGATGAACGATGCTTCGACCGGGAGAGAACACTGCCACTCTTATTTCTGGCATGAAGCTGTGCTTACGTCTCATTTAAAAGGTATGGTTCCTGACTCATATGAATGACGCGACTGTTTTAGTCTTTGGGAGTAGCAACGTATGATTGATTCCAGATGTAATCCCTGTTGTACATGAAGTTGCTTACAGTCTCTTGGGCAGCAGTAACCATTAAACTTCTTTGCCCTAATCACTTATAATAAAACTTCTTAACAGATACGAGTAACTTTATAAAATCTAATAAAATCCAATCTTATGAAAAAGTTATTATATCTCCGCCAAAAATCGTACCCATTTTCCCGAGTAAATAATAAAGTTAATTATAAAACACCGCCATCGCAATGTGTCAACGTCGATGAAGACTACTTAGCCGGTAACGAGGCTTACTTCTCTAATAACCGAGATGACAATTACGAGATGGCGGTGACAGGCAGACTCATAAGTCTTCATTACTCTCGTCCAAGTTGCTGCGCGAAACTTTGCCCAGTCGATACTGAGCGGGCTTAAAGATGATCCGTAACAATATCCCTCACTATCCCGAAGTAAAGTTACTTTGAATTTTTATTATGGCCTTAAAAATGTACTGTTATAAACTTGAAAGTGTCTGATATATTTTATCCTTTGAACACTCATTTAGTATTATAACTTTTCATTTATATTCTTTATGAAATAGATAAAAAATAATAGATTGCTGTTTTTACATTTGTTATGGTGGTGAGGATAAAAAAAAAGTAAAGGAATGATTTCCATCACTATTGTATATAGTTCGGTCACCCATTATACTCGCGACGGCACTATATATTGCCCGATATAATTAAAAGCAACTGTTTTAAAGACTTTACTCCTCTGCTATTCATTGGAGCATCGTGACAGAATATATCCTAAAGCCCAGACCTCCTTCTGTTTCAGAGAGGGACTCATGCCTATAACATACAACATGTTATAGTCAGTTACTAACGACCTTTTAGACCTTGAGAACACGAATTTAAAACCTAATAACAAATCATTTAAAACATAACTATAATATAACACTTTAATTTACTTCCTGCGAGAAGGTATTTAAATCAATTTTAGTTATAAATATAATACGATATAATGGATAATTTAACTCCTTTATACTTAACTAGGTGTGCTACGCGGTTTCACTCGCTACTAAATAAGAAAAAAAAAATCAAACAAACTTAGTTTGATGTTATATAGCCTTCCTTAATAAATGGACTATTCAATACAAACAGAATTTTTAAATTCGAACCAGTAGATCCTGAGATTAGCACGTTCAACCAAACAAACACTACTGATTTATTATATTAGTTATACTTAATACGTAATTAGTATATGTGTACATTTTAGTAATTAGAAATAATATTACTCTATTGGTAAAAGCAACATGAAAAAGTTATAATTTAATATAGACGAGAGAATGGAAGCTTCATTAAAAGTGACGAGTCATTAAGGGGCTTGTGACAATGGGATAACGTTACCATTATAATTACTTTTCCAACTATCTGGCTTAATGGCGTTAAGTAAATATTTTAGCTTTATACAAATAGATATTTTGTGACTAAGAAGAGATAAGCCATAGTCCGCCACGCTGGCCAAGTACGGGTTCTTTCATACACCTTTAAGATTTTATTTTGGGAAATAACGCAATTGATAATAGTTTTTTTAATACGCACATAATTTTAAATAACTAGAAATGTTGCTGGGGATTCGAACTTTAGGATTTTTTCTTGTTATGTTACCGTTTTATATGTTATGTGCTTGGAATTCGAACCTCAGACCCACCGATTGAGGTACTATAACTATGTCAGGTTTTTTTTTTATTTTACCTTTTTTTATACATCTTAAATTATAAAATTATAGAGAGATGAAAAGCCAAAGGAAACAAGATTTAAGCATTAAACATTCAAAACGTATCGATGCTAAATTGTTATAAGACATTACATTTTACACAGAAGTAGAAAACGCATAATATGCTGTACGCATAATCCACCTGATGGTATGGTCATCCACGAACATTTTTAATCAACATATCAGATCAGGGTTGACATACTTGAAGACTAAATTGAAACGCTTCGGATGAGAAAGTCTCTTTTATTACACCCTTCAAACTAGAACATAGGAGCGCTGAACATTGTTATGTATGTTATAAGGTAGAAAAAGTTAAAGGAAACACCAGCGTCACATGTTTCCGAAATTAGATCACAAAGCGTCCAATCACCTTTTAACCGTATCATAATAAAAGGTTATTTAATGAAACTACACATCAGAACTGTCTCAAATTAAAATATATTATTCAGAGGCTGAACTGCAATAAATCTGCTACAAAGCAGTGAACACGCACCAGCGATCAGTACGAGTATCCATCATTATCATATTGAGCGAGGAGAATGTAAGAGGTGTATCAGATTGAAAGCTTGACACGCGCTTTCTTAGAGTTGCAGTGAACGTGTATGAAACGTTTCGTGGGAATTTCATTTCACTCGTGTCACGCACTAGTGCGTTACCAGTGCAAATTATTGCTGTACTTTTCGATATTTGATACAAATATTTTGTAGGAAAAAATTATAATTTCAAAAGTATTACACTGATACCATGTCCCGTAAATTCGAATACAGTATTATTAACTTTTATATTATTAAATATTTAATGTAAATGGTAAAATAATGTTTATGCTAAAAAATAATTGTGGTACAAAGTGATTTGCGTTCAGAGTAGACAATGGAAATATTTTGGTACTGACTTTTAAATAGGCTGTTATTACTTGTGTTCCACATGTAAAGCTTAGTGTTCAGTTTCAAATAAAATTTGTATTTTAAGTAAATATTGGTGGATCAATTATTTCCTAATACGCACGTTTCTACGCAAATAAACTGCATGTTTCATGACGAGTCTTAACACGGAAATGGCTGAATCGTGAATGGCCTCCAGGCGCAACGATATTGCTGTTTGCCTTCGACAAATATTTGGCGGACCGGTCCCCACCCCGCTACTTACTGGAGTTAAATCAATATTTAAATCATTTCAAACTTTGATTAATTTGCAGAGATATTGTTTACAATGATGTCGTCGAGCCGGATTAAATGTTTATTAATGTTTCAAACCTAGATATACACTTCTGTTTTTATAAATACGTGTGGCGGATGACTATGGACCTCAATGACTAATGAGTATCTTAATAAATAATTAAATGGTATTTTTAAAATATTGAATTACAATGTCAATCGCAAATCAGAATCCTTTATTTATAGAAGCTTAGTGAAGACTTAATTATTCTTATTTAAAAGTCACCTACAGAACGTTAAACACCTGTTAAACATTAAACATATCTTAAAATAGTTTCTCATATCAATCTTGTCGACTGTGTGTAGTAGGAGTTTATTATGTTTCCTCAAAACAATCATAGTTTACGTATTTGCTTAGACATTGCTATGTTCATTGCACATTTACGTTTTTGGCCATATTTTTCAATACATAATACTTCGCAATGATAAACGAAAAAATAAACAATGAGTGTTGAGAAAACGTTATAAATTTTTATCTACTCAGGGCACTGTTTATTACTACTTAGTACTGCTTCTTGAGATTAATTTCTACATTATGAGTACTAATGCATATTTAATATATTCATGCTAAATGTAAAGCGCTCTCCATCTAAACTGCGGCTATTAAATGGTTTTAGGGCGTGAATATTTTACATGTCCCGGTGTCACTCGGATCCCGAGGGAAGGGTACATAGTAAACTGTACGAGCACTTAATTATGGGGAAGCAGCGACGAAGGGAACCAGATTTTAATTAACACTGAGAAACGCTCATTGAATAGTAGAAGATAGTAGATGTAAACATAACGTCAAAAAATTTAGCAGCAAAGTTAGTATTTTTGGAAAGAATTAATTCCAAAATAAACCTTATTTTTTGTTTATTTAATTTTATTTACTAGCATGCTGTGTTTACCTATAATTGGTTGTACATTTAGCAATTTTTGTAACTGTAT
>DWLI01001346.1:0-15965 GCA_018249915.1 Cecropterus dorantes dorantes | reverse complement strand
AAAAAAATTGTAATTGACAATTTGTAAGTGCCACCGTAGGCCTATGCAAAATAAAGATATTTCATTTCATTTCATGTAATTCGTCTCCGTCTCCGAACACCGCCACACCTATTGCTGTCTTTTACCAGCAGTATTAACAGATGCTTATCCGAGACGTTCCAGTCATGTCCTCAGGAGTAGCAACGCAAATGGTTAACCCCAAAAAAGACTGATCTTATTGGTTGATTATAGATGTCCATGGGCGGCAGTGGCTACTTACCTTCAGGTAGACTGCAAGCTCAGTCGTTACACGGTTCTGTTGTTAATCCTCGGTCAAGCATTCAAATAATTTAGACTTCTGTGTTTCTAAACTCTTTAAAAATGTAACTGTCTGTTGTAGCATTTAGCACCAACGACATATTGCACTTACTTAGTTGTATTGTTAAACGACTTTTAAAGTAGAAAATGAATTAATTTAATGCTATGTCATTAAGCATTAAGTTCATTCTCGTAAGCCTTAGTCTAAGACATTTCAAAAGAATAAGTAAATATTTATATTTCACATATCTACTGTTTTATACAGCTGATATAAAGCAAGAAATATAGAAAATACAAAAACAGACTTACATCTAAAATAGCAGTATCGTATAAAAATAATACTCGTATAATCTTATCCCATTCTTATATCCAACAAATTTATATTTGGCGTTGATTGTCCAATTTGTTTAGTAAAGCACCACAGCATATTACGTACACTTTATTGTAAAACATATATTTGGCTCAAGACTTATTCGATATGTAATCAGATAAGGCGAGGCTGTTTCGAATGCCAAAAGCATATTATTGAGTCGTATTTCGATGGCTGAAGGTCAGAGATATGCGACGGCCACATTAGATAAATGAATCTAGTTATACAATATCTAGATCTTAGTTTATTCTAGCTGAAGTACTCGTGCTTCGGTACGGGACATAAAAATAGTCGCCATCTTTAAGTAGTGTAAAATATCGGAATCAAAATACATCCATGAAAAATTTCATGTAAATCGGACCAGTGGTTTATGCGAGATTGGATATCAAACAGACACACATCATCTCATTTTTTATATATTAGTATAGATTAAATTCCATTTTTACACATATTATGAACTATGATAAAAGTTGACGACATAGGCAGGAATTAAGAATGATAAGACAATGTTTTAAATATCCGTCAAGAAAATAGATATGTAAAAATAAATATGAATATTGGCATAAATAATTAATTAATATCAGTTGTTTAATCTGTCACAAAAAATATTTAATCTCATATCGTGCTATTCAGAATAAGCTTTCCACATGTTTGTTATTTGCATAACTTTCGTATCATATTGCCTAATTATCATATTCGGATAGATCCTAATGCTTTTGGTATAAGAGAAATAGTTTTTTCATTATCATTATCAGTATATATTAATGACATGTTATTTGGTAATAATAAAAATCTAATTTTAGTGTCTTGCGTCACACTTTCCCAATATTATTTGGCAAGATTCATCTTGTCATTAAATATAGAATTATAGCATCTAGGAATTCTTTTCCAATTAAACTAACGTCGTTATGGTCGCTAAGTGGAACGTTGCACAAAGTTGGTTACAACGCCATCTATTATCACCACCACGAAACGTCATTCCAATTTGGAGTCGCTCTAATTACAAGTAAAATATAACGTTTGAACAAATGACGCGCGGCGATGAGATCCGTCGATAACGTGACAACGCATCGTCAGCATCAATCATGTCACAATTAAGCTTTTAAACGACTCAGGGATTTATTGTAGTCCACGAACGATTTATAAAGCTGGCAATTAAACGGAAAATGTTAGGCGAGATTTGTTGTCAGCTTTTTTGTAGCGAATAAACAGGTGTGATGTCTGACGCGTTGTATTGATGTTTTTTCTATGTCATAGATAATTCTGTTGTACACTTCAACTGCATTGCTGTAGGGTTAGGTTAGGGGTCAATCTGCATCAAATCCTGTAAGGCTTTTCGACAAGGCTAAACTATCGTCAACCTATTATTGTCCCATTGCTGGGAACGAGTCTTCTCTCAGACTGAGAAAGTTCCTAGCCATAGTCCACTGCGCTGGCCAAGTGCAAGTTGGTGGACGTCACACATCTTTAAAAACTGTTATTTTTGGGAAAACTCTCAGACGTGAATGTTCCTCACGATGTTTTCAAAGCTAAACAAATGCTTAACAATTGGGACCAACTGCTTAAACTGCCTTCCAAAGCACGAAAACGTTCTTTTTTAGCCACTAAAGGTCACTTTTGGTTTATCTTTAGCTATTAGCTTTAATAAAAAAAATCTGAAGGACGTTTGATCTTTTTGTCCCATACGAAAATTGGTACTTTTATTTTAAAACTTTTTCATTTATATCCTTTTTTTTCTGTACAATTCAAGCGATTTTCAAGCCAAGTAAATACAAGTTCACAATCATACACCCAGATGACTCGTGTCGATAGGTGGAACAAAGGCTGTAAATAAGGCTTAACACTGAAGCGAGGCCATTAGAGACCCTTAGCGGAGTCCGAGAGATGCCGGCGCAGATCTCAGTGTTGCCATGAAATCACCCAGTTATAATAAGATGGGCAGTGTTGCCCGCTGTCGTTTTTGTCATGATGTCCTTACGTTTGTTTGTTTGTATTTGTTTTGTGTTACCACAACTATGTATTTTAGTCAATGAACAAGATAAAAATACTTATACTTACTTTGTTTTCACTGACTTTTATAAAATAAAAACAAGAATCGAATTACTTTGTAAGTACTCAGAAAACTCAAATTAAAAAAGGCAAAAATATAACTTCAAACCAAAATATATTTTTATTTTTTGACAAGATTTTTTTAAGTGTCTTAGCTTTTCATCACACATTCATCACACTAACATTTCATCACACACTTATTTATACGTTGTGTAGTTTAAAATATTTTTGGAAAAGTTTTTATTGGAAAATAAAAACTTTTTTTTTTATTTTACATGTTGTGATTTATATATTTAATGCTCTTTTATGTTAGATAAAGTTGCATTCACACAGACGACACATGAAAATAAAACAGACTCATATTACGAAAACTCTAATGTACTAATCATGTTCTTTGAGACAGAAATGAAAACTAGCATCAATCTCTATAAAGGAATAGTGGAGAGGGAAACTTAAAGATGAGCATTTCGAGAAGTTCTGTGTAGATGCAGTAATGCCAACTGAAGAAAACAAACTTACGCGTTGGAGTCTGCAAAGTTGGCAACGCTTTTAACCCTAGTGTTGCAGTTATTAGCGGAGCGCCATCTTTGTTTTATAATTGTAACTATAGTTCGCTCCAAGTTTTCTTCATGTATTATAGTATCATATGTTTTATTTGTATATATTACTGTCTTACTTTGTCATAAATACCTATTGGTTTAATAGAGATATTGAGAATAGTGTTGACAAATATTTAATTCTAACATTATATTTAGCTACGTAAGTCAGCATCAATCCATTCATCAGCCTTTAGCCATCCAGCCATCCAGCCAGCCAGCCATCAGTTCACTGTTGGATTCATGCCTAATGGGGGGTTTTATGAACAGTCAACGCGTCTGTCATGTGTGTTGGTGACCGCAGTGGGTGTTGATGGTACACAGGAAGGTGCTGGAACCCTTCTGCTGGATTTCGTTCCTTAGTCACCTAATACGACAGCTTCGGAAAGAAAGAGAGTGGTGTATTTTAGACTGACAACACACAAGCAGCCGGCTGTTGGAACTCGCAAACTAATGAATTGATTAAAAAAATCTTTTTGTTAGCAATTTTGTTATTCTTTTCAACAAAGCCTATTTTTCAACGCGTTTGAAACCAAAGCCCGTCAAGTATATTTCGTGTTCCAAGATCAAGTATTCTAGAACCATTACGAAATCGCTGACACGTAAACGTAAATGGATATAGCCGTCGCAACGTATTATGACCGTGTGATGTTATCGCGAGGTTTTACGCAGTTTTATGTTAAGTACGACACATATTAATTGTTTTGTCGTTTCACAACGTTTTCTAGCGATGAAAAATCTGATTCTTGGCTCGATTACAACCACGACTAACCAGTTTCGTGGATTGACGGAATTCCAGTAATCGACGTCTATTAATCAAGGTGCACTTGGAATTTTTATATTTCCAAATAGTTAATAATGCATAATGTATGCGATACAGGCCGTCTGTTATTTCTCACGATAGCAATCTTGCATAAATAAAAAAAATATTAATGATTTTAAAAATTAAACTGACGTTTCATTTAATTTCCCGCAAGCAGAATCGAAACGCGAATTGGTACTTTTATTGCGTAAAATTAACAGCGCGGGCGATAATGCAATCATGCAGTAACGGAACGCGAGCGGATGTGACCGCGCGTCTTTCTGTCACAATTAATTTCCGGGCGTTGGAATTGGCGCGAAAACTGTCGCGACGCGGGGCCATGGCGGGAATTTTAATTACGCACCCGTATTCCGAATACCAATGTCGTCTTGTTTAAATTAAATATAAATTATACGCTCCTAGACCCCGTTGCTCGCCTGGTTTTGCGAACTGCCGACTCACAAATAAACAGTTGAATTAAGAAGGTTCTCTCATGCTCAGATGAGAAAACGAGGCAGAATTTTGAATACTATTATTTTTTTAATTAAGTAGTTACCCACTACTAAAACGCTTTTCGAATCAAAATGTCGAGCTTAAATAAAATTAACTACCATAGTCACACAGTTTCTTGAGAGAGCATTAAAGTTTCGAAACAGCCAGCTAAAGAGTGGCAAAACTTATTAATTTCATAATAAAACTCCGCAAATAGAAACTCCAAACGTAATTAGAGGGCAGATGAGGAGCTCGCAACGCAGACGGGTGCACTTCTTATGGCGTTTAACAAACTTTGATAAAAAGATTAAGTATGACAGTTTGAAATATAGCCACCGCAGACGGTGGAAAAAATAACAGTGCAAAACTTTATCGGGCGGGGCCGGGCTCCATTGTTGGCAAGTACGGCGAGTTAATTTCGAAAGAAACAGGCGAGGCGCAGGTGTGCTGCCGCCCGTTGTATTAATTCGAGCGTCTCGTCTAATGCCAACGTATGACTGCGTTACGGGACGCAGCTGAGTTTACGGGCGAAGTTAAACGCGTCTCCCGCGAGCCGGGGCTTTGAACAAATCCGAACGCAGATTATGACGTCTCGCCGACTCTGTGACAATCCGAACGCACCCATTACGCGTCCGTACAGAAATGGCGCCATTACCGACCGGCTTTAATTGTAAATTATTGCTCGGGCGATGCTCGTTCGGCCGACGTTAGCTATTAACATAATTGTTTCAAAAGAAACGCAAGTAAACGATCTACTAGAGATCGTAGTAAAGATATTTAAAGTAATTAAGAGGTATATTTGCATAGCGATGCGACCGCGTGACATTTCGTGGGCTCGCCATTTTGTTTTTATCTCGACGCTCGTCGCTTATCATCTTCTTAGAAAATATGGGGGCGGCGTCCATTAGTTAGATGTAATGTTTTTGTTTTATTGCCGTCTCGTTGTGCCGGTTTTACACGAGTATTATTAAGCCGCGTCGAAGGCCCTAAATATGCATTTTGATGCGTCGAAATGACCGTAATTATCATTCGAGAAGTTGTAACTTTTCGTTTATTGCTTGTATTACACACCGTTTCAATGCAGGATTGCGCAATAAAAGTCTATTTTTAATTGGATCATTTTCATTTTTATGATCTTAATAATCAACTCGAAAACGGCTATTGAATTTTATTGGTTGACATTAATAATATGATAAAAGTAAGCAACGATGTATGACGCTCCGAAGAGGATTCATTCGTAGTAATATTATTACTTTGTAACCCATTCTAATTTAAATTTCCTACCCCGTGGCGTGGTGGCGGAACCATCGAGATTACAAGTTAACTTTTCCGATCACAACAGCATAGACAAAGGCTTAAATTATACACGGGTGGATTGGCAGAGACGGATTTACCCTTTGACAATCGCCGAGCGAGTTGGGGTGACAAATTGTTGTCTGTTATGTCGTTTACATTGCACTTTCGGTCGGTTTATCTGCTTACTTATTCATTAAAACGTAATGCTATTCATGATCGAGGCATTTCGCTAATTAAAAACAACGGACGTAGAGATAGGATAAAGTCATTAATAACATTACATTTATACAATTACGGTCGGTGAAGGATTTAAAAAATATTGCTCATTTTATAATTAGAAAATGAGGTAATTAAGGCGAGAGGTACTAGGATATTAGAAGTTTGAGTAGTGGTCGGGGCCTAATCTAAATAAACCGGGGCCATAATTCAAAACAAGAGGAGCGCTGATAAGAAAGTTTCATTACCCAAATGGTGAATTTAAAACCGGGCTTAATCAGGTTTATGGAGGTTTATCCAAAATCAAGCGGGTCGGCCATGGCTCACGCCACCTGTGTGTTTAGGTACGGATTACTTTGCGAAATTTTCGTAAATATTGCACGTTGGACGTTGGATTCATTTCGCTTCGCCGAGCTAAATTAAAGTCACGAATTACAAACATTATCTGCCTATCCTTGTTTTGCTTTTCACTTAGTTTTTAGTATAAAATTGTTTTGACGTAAGCTTATTTGGGCTATTGGTTCCTGCACGTTGTTGTGGTTTGATTTTTATTTTTTATACCTATATCTTCTTAGTACATAAAAGTGTTTCTTCACAATTTGTACCTTAACGTTCATCCATTCGTTTAATCATGATTTACATGTGTGTGTTTTGTAAAAGACATGTTATAAGTTAAATTATCATATTGTATTGAATTCAATATTCAAAACAACACAATTATACTTTAATTTTTATTTAAACAAAGATCCGTAATACCCTCGCGTATTCAAAAGCACATACAATTAAATAATAGGATTGTTTGTTTGTGCGTTTCGTTTAACTAAGCCGTATTCCGAGGCGAGCCGTGGTACCAGGGCGGCATGAACGGCTGGAGGCCCCTAACCCCTTCGTTTGATAAATGGCCAATTACAGCCCGCTCCGTCCCTTCTGTAGCTTGTTGCCTATTTTGAATTGCTTTTGCTTTTTCGTTTAGATTAATATCTAAATAGGATAGATACGGATCCCGCTTAGCTATCTACGTTGTTTTTAAACGTAAATTTTCGGGAGCCCTCTTTGTTTTCTCCCGTTTTTCGCGGCCATTGTTCTAGGTCTTAGCGTCTTTGTTCTTGAGAGTAGAGCGCTTTGTATGGCGCTAATGTCTGTTGATTATGAGACCCTGGTATTCGTAGTTTTTAAGACTCGTTTTTTATGTCGAGATGTTGGAGGCGAATGAGAAATGTTGAATACGACTTTGCTTTAGATCTTTAAGATCTGGAGCTTACTAATCGGACATTGAAAAAGATAAAATAAAATTCATCTAGAATTTCTCGTTAAATTGAATACGCATTAAAAAGTAGGCGGAAATGAAAATTAACTTCGTACCCTCAAAGGGTTAGGGACAGTTTTTACATTATTTAAGGGTCTCAGGTGCTAATATTCGTGAATTCTTAAACTCGTGTCATTAGTTGATAAGGGTGCGCACCCCTTGTTTATTCTCTCTATCCGTAGAGTACCAGTGCCATAATTGCAGCTTCGAATAAAAAATAAAAATTTCATCCCGCCACGGCGAGGGATTATTTTTATTTTGTTTTATTTGACTGGATTTTAAACTTTTATTCGAGTGAGCATCGTAAACTGTTTCGTTAATCTGTCCGTCTGTTCTGAATTATTTGTGCAATGATGGCATGGATTAATTATAAATATAACTTTGGGTGGGTTTATGTTATAAAATGAAGTCTATATTTGTTTTCTTTTGATATCTATATCTATTAACCAAAGCATCAAATTTTATATATTAACAATTTTATACTTAATTGTATCGTCAGTAATAGGAAATTTTACGTCTCATGACTAATCCATTATTGTACCATTACTGGGCACGGGTCATCTCCTAGAATGAGAGACTTTTGGGCCATATCCACCGCGTTCGCCAAATGAGAACTCAAAGACTTCACACGTTTTGCAGAAGTTTTTTAAAAACTCCTAGGTGTGTAGGTTTGCTCACTATGTTTTTCTTCGTCGTAAAGCAGTAATTAATATCTAATACGGAAATAATTAAAAAAAAAACCAATGGTTCAGGATTGTACCACGGACCCTCGACTATGACGCCGAGATTCAACCATTGGTCAACTTTACACGTATTTTTTATAAACCTACAGTATAAAGCCCTGCTGGGTTATGTTCTGAAGGGTGTAGCAATCCAGAGAAACTTAAACCATCTCTGTCTATTTACTATTCAGGGGTAGCATAACTGAATATAGCAGCAATATATAGCATAACTGAAATCCTATTTCAAGGCTGATAACAGGTGGCCACCTGTAATCACTTCAGCAAAACATGAGATGGCTAGTGACCGTTTACCATCGAAATATAATAAAAAAAAAAATTAACTATTTAAGCTACTTAGAATAGGAATTTAAAAAAAACGTTCGTAATGGCTGTCTAAGTCTTTAAATGAACCGTATTGTCCATATTTTATTTTTCAAAAAACCTTCGAAAGCACTCTGCTTACGTGTAGAGTCCATTAATTGTATACCCACGTGTACTATTGTTCGAAAATCAATGGTTTTGGGTGATTACTAGTATATACTGGTATATATACTCGTAGTTCATGTTTGTCTGTTTGTATTATTGTTAGTGATTCACAAAGTAGTCTTCGATAAATCAATTTTAGTATATTAGTTTAAGCTGTAAGTCTAAGGTTGGGTAGATTCTGTGTTTTGGTTTTAAGGGCGCGGTAACGAAAAGGTATAATAAAAGGAGGCTTTCTTACTTAGTGTTAATGGCTAGCAACTTCTATATTGTTCCTAGGTGCCAGCAACCATTTTTGGGCGTGATACATTTTTTTTCCTTTTGCAGATCTAACATAGCATGCAGTCCACTGGATGGAAAGTAGCCACTTCCACCAGGACACCTGCGCTCAATGCTAAATAAAATAAAAAGCCTCTGTGAGGTCAACCACAGAAGCGTTACTCCCAAGGACTAAGATGGTCAGTTCAACGTGAGCAGGCAACCACACCCTTCCAACGAAACACAAGAACTGCTTCCCGCTAGAAATAGGTGTGGCGCGAACTATATTAGTTTTACTACCTTGTGACGTGGTAAGGGTGGTATAATCATTAATGGTACCTTCTTTGGTATAAGATAGACTTTTAAAATAAAGATGGCCACCTAAATAAAAAGCAAAACTTCTACATTCAAGGGAACATCAAAGCATAGACAAAATGGAATCGTCGATGCGTTGTATCTGACAACCGATTGTTGTCTATGACATTGTTTTTTTAAACCAATTTGCCATGATTGATCGTTTCAGCCGTTAGTTAATTACATGTCATGGGTAGCCATTAACGGTACCTTTTTTGGTTCAACTAAATTCATTGGCTGTCGTTTTAGTACAATGATTTTTACTCGACTGCATCAGAAAGAGGGTAATGTTTTTCAAGTTGTGTATGTTCATTTCTTTGGCCCGCGCGACAACCCACATTATGGCATATGACATATCATCATTAGAATCCTTTGCAGAGACATTGGTTAAATATTTTTTAGAAATGGTAAATGGTCACTGCCGCCCATGGAACTGTCTGAAGCTGCTCATAGATGCGTTGCTACTCCCGATGACTAATGTTCACCTCATATATAAGTTAGCGGACAACCACACCTTTCCATCTCACGCAACGTCTGCTTCATGTTAGAAATTGGTATGGCGGTGGTGCCTCTCAGGTCGAATGGCACTGGCTCTGCCACCTGGTCTAGTACCGTATAAGTAACACTAAAATCCCACCGTCAAGTTCGCACAAATGAAATACAATCTGCACAAAAATCGCAGATTAAAACACAAAAATATGGACAAAACCCAAATATGGGCACAAGCACTTTCGAAAGCAAACCTACACATGGCAGTGACACAAAAGCCTTAAGTACAAAAATAACTGATGGTATACAAGTAAAATACACTTAGCAGGCCAGCTGTGGGAGTAGCCAGCCACTAATAATTTATTTCCCGATAACACGGCGAAATGGAATGCGTGTGGCCACATCAAAAAATAAATAAATGCCACATTTAAATAACAAGATGCGTAATTTGTGAACGATTAAAACCGTTTATGACTTAATGAGAATAGTTTTGGGTTCGTTTATAAATGAGACGGGTAATCGGGTGTATTTCAAGATATAGATTAAAAAGAATTAAAGTAAGGAACCTGATAGATAGATAATTATAATAAGCGGTAAAAATAAGATATTAATGATAAGAAAAGTTATTCAGTAGTATTCATAAGGAATAACAATTCCACTTAATTCTAGAAACGGTTAACCCAGTTTTAAATTAAAATGTATTTGTAAATGTATTATTGACAAACACCGGCGTTGAAATATATGATAACTTTATTAATTTATAATTTTAATCCAGACTACATGAATTAAATTGAAATGTAAAACTAATTATTGTATTCGAAGGAAATAGGCTTTTAATTAAATAGGATCGTTTGGTTTGATGCGATTTCAAACATACAAGCAAACAAAAAAACTAAATAATATTGAATTTTCTATATCTATAATAATTATTCTCAAAACTTTTAACCTTGTTATAAATATATACAATGCACAGACACGAGAAACATTCGTTTTCAAATCGAAATTTGTAACTATAATTTATAATAAAACAAAAGTAGGTCCTTTTTTGTCAACGGTACCCTGTCTAATTGATACAACATTACCCACTATCAATATATAAATTAACGGTATTAATCTACCGAGTAGTACACCGGTTTCCGTATAAGGTGGGTACCCGTGGGTGGAAATAAATGATGCCAAAGATAAAGGATATACGGACGGACAAATGGACCAAATTTGTTTGAAGCTAAAACGCATATCACATTCAAAAACTCGGAGATAAGTAAATCGAATGATGCAGTGTTGCCATATTAGTACTTATTTTACTGTAAATCATTTGTCTCTGAATGATATATTGGAAGTTGAGATAAAAACTATATTTATATATTGTCATACAAGATTGGAACGTGTTTTCGGGTATAATGTTAAAATAAATAATTGATTGTACACATTAATACAATTTATCAATTGCTACAACCAAATTAACGTATTTTTATTACTAGAAAGACAGGTAACTGCTAATAGCCTTAACAGCCTACACATATATAAAAAAACAGTAATTTACATTACAGATACGTTTTTCAATTCGTATTGATAAGATTTTTCTTATTAATTACAATATATTATTATCTATGTTAGTAAATATTTGCGCAAGCGGTATCTACAGCATATAAATCTTATCAGACGTTTCTATACATATTTATGAATAAAAAAACATAAATATCTAGCAGAAATAATGTGATTTGTCTTGTCACAGATAACACGTAACTCGTCTATAATGTGTGATCAACTTTCTATGAGCAATTTAAATACCTCCGCGTTTTTAGGCGTGACTGCCGGCCATTTGGCCGTCGTTTCGGGATTAATGGAGACAACGAAATGATCTCTTGTTTTTTTATCAATGTTTTGTTTTTATTCTGTCAGAAAGTGGCAATACAATAAGTTTCTGTTGACGTTAATCCGCTGAATAAATCGTGTAGCAGCACAACATTTATAAATAGCCGTGTAAAATTATTTCAGTAATTGTGGGTGGTCTTTGGAATAAAAATATGAGTGTATGTAGGTTATGTTTATTTATTTTATCAACATAAATTTCAGTTGTTCATATTTGCCTACTGATCATATTCCAAAGCCAATTTACTCACTTTTAAATTCAGTCGAAAACAAAATTCTAAATAAATTGTTTTGATGTTCAGCCCGATGAGAATCGAACTTGTAACTGTTTGCAGGGTAATAAATAAGTTTCTATCTTACTATATATATGAGGACCAGTATCACTCCATATAGATACAATACGACAAAGTACCTATAAATAAG
This sequence comes from Cecropterus dorantes dorantes, assembly GCA_018249915.1. Classification (NCBI taxonomy): domain Eukaryota; kingdom Metazoa; phylum Arthropoda; class Insecta; order Lepidoptera; family Hesperiidae; genus Cecropterus; species Cecropterus dorantes. Next base: position 3,940 of record DWLI01001346.1, on the reverse strand, counting down.
CAGTAAAAATAAAAGCTTTTAAAAACTAAGTCCCTGCAAATAAGTATCAATAACATTTCCAAAATGTTTAAACGGTTGTTAACAAGAAAATCCGTGGCCTAATCATTTACAAAAAAAAGTTCACTACAATAACTGTCAACCCACAGATAACGTCAAGGAATAAGACAAACGTCATTTTTATTTTTTTAATTTAATTGGGGTATTAACGGCGCTCAGATAAAGTCACTCTATACTCCCAAGTTTTTTCTTTTTCTTTTTAAGGCTCTCTTATCAGATGGCTTACCGTTTGAATTTAAAGGTACGTCAAGTTTATAAGAAGTTTTAATAGACTAACGCAATCTGATCGCGCCGGGAAAAAAGCATTAAAATAAATTTGTTGAATCGAATTCTTAACTCGGTAGGGATTGGACAATAACTTTCGTATTTTCAACCGTTATAATTGTTTTAGCACTTCCACTTATCTTTTTGCTGTTAATTCTCTTTTGTTTGCTTTATATTCTCTATTCGTAACAAGACATTTCATAATAAATACCATTATAAAGTTCCATTATCGTTCCATTTAGAAGTATTATTTGTTGCTTGTAGTTGTCGGTGATCATCCCGTTAATAGGCATCTGTTCCTAAAATAACAAAAACTTAGCTGAAGAAGAAGATTAAAAGTTCAGACACAGAGCCAGTTGATAGGTGGTAGAATTTGTGGTTCGATTCCACCGGCACCACCGCCACATCTAATTCTGCCTTATAACAGCAGTGTGCTGTGAGTGTGTGTTCTGGTGTGTAGGGTGTGGTAAATACATACTTATACGTTCTAACCAAATCCTCAGGGCGGCAAGGCATATGTCGAACACAGGTTGTTTTCTAATCTTGTCTAGGGTCGATAACATTAATGGGTTTTTCATCAGATGGACTACATGTTCGTTTCCTAATTCTGTATATAAAAGATAAACGCGTGTGCAATGGGATATGTCTATCGATTAATTATTATTAGCCCTTTTTATTCTAGACTGGAAATACATCATGTTTGAGTGTGTGCGTTGAAGTCTGCAGTATACCTACTGATAATTTAGCAAGATTGCTGGCAATCTCCTGAAAATTGACCATTATCGCTTACAATATTAATTTAATTAGGGAGTTAAGTTATGATGTGGCATCTTTGCACCCAAGAAGAGGACAATCTATTCTATTATATCAACTTTATAATATTTTTATATCATAAAGTTGAAGAGTTTGTTTGGTTGAACGCGCTAATCTCAGGAACTATTACTTCGAATTGAAAAATTATAATTGTGTTGAATAGTCCATTGATTGAGGAAGGCTGTAGGCTATATAAAATCACGCTATACTTGTTGGTTTTTAATTTAAATTTAGTAGTAGTTGAAACCGCGGGACACAGTTACTGGTTTTAAAAGAGAAGCCACTCGGGCATATATAAAGGGAGCTTAAAATTTAAGTCTATTTGTCTCGAGCATGCGATTAAACGGGTACCTAGTCAGCATTATCTGTAGAATCAGTTTAGTTCCTAAATTATCTCAACGAAGATAAAATCTACGCTTCATTGTAACAATAAAAGCCCAATAAATCTATAAGTAGACGTTACGCTGTAATTTATTACAGTTAATCTGATAAGAATTATCATTATTAGGTCAAAAGTCAAATACCTTTCTATAAAATGTTTAGGTACATCAAAACTAGGTCTTAGTCTATTATTTTTGACGTATGATATTTCAAAGTAACTTTGATATTTGTAAAATTACAAGCAATATTTAATCATATAATCTACTTATATGTATATAGATATATGTATTTGATTTCATTAGAAAGATGAATTCTTGAATAACTTTATTTATTTAATGAAGTAGCAAACGAGCTTGGAGTCTACCTAATGGTCACTGTCTCCATGGACATCTGTAACCGACTGTACAAAGGACAGAAGTTCTACCTAAAATTAAGCATAAATGCGTGGCAACTTTTGAGGACTAAAAAGGTCACCTCGTGTTTAAGCCAGCCACCACACTTCCACCGAAACACATGAATTGCATCACACTAGAAACAGGTGTCGCGTTACCATACAGCTTCTTCAATTTTAAAAATACTCAGAATGAATTAAGGAAAACCTATTTACTTGTATCCTTTTAAAACCAATCGTAGAAGTTTTCATTTCTGCTACCATACCTCGCTATATTGGAGTTACCAAATCGCAAATATGAGAAGAAAATACGCGAACTCGAGCGAATTGGAAACGAAAAAGAAAATTTGGTCACAACTCCCTATAAATCGGTCTCAGGCTCTAATTCCTTTGTTTGCCAACCCGAAAACTGCGTCGGGGCGCGACTACCGGAACAATATTTCACTCGCTCGCTCACTACCAATTGTGACGAGTTGGAAAGTGACAGATGATGGCATAGATCAAAACTCTTATTTCCCCGTCTTAGAGGTGGCATTCGTTTGTCGAGTGTCAATACATAAAAAGGCTGTGTTATGTGCTCGAGTTGGCAATTCGCGTCGCAAAACATCGAGTAGGTATACCTAAAGGTTTCCTTGTAACGATTTCAGAAGCCTTATGAGTCTCTGCGAGGTTTTTTTGCAGTAATGTAGCTGCTGTGTGTTGGAAGGAAGTAGGTGATACGTATATATTACCTACAAGGCGTTTCCACTTAGTCTTCAGTGGTTAGACTTGTTAGTTTTTACTAAAACTGTCTTATTTGGGATTTTTTACACGCATGCAGTGGCCATTGTACGGGAAATGTATGTAGTAACGTATCTTTAACAGTAGTAAATATTTGTTTTATTGTTTTTTCCTGATATTTAAAGTAAACTTTATCCTTAAATAAGTAAATTGTATTAACATGTCTTATTGTCTAACTTTTTTCATATACATTTTAACAATTATATGGAGAGAAATATGATTAATATTAGTCAATCTACTACAGTATTTTTTACAAAAAAACAATATTATCGCACATTTCCTAACTTTTCCGTGTCAAATAATTATATTAAACAAAAAGAGCACCATCTAGCGGACAGCGCTGTAAACCACGATTATAATTATCAAATAATTCCAGTACAAAACAAACAAGCGCGTGCTTTATTATTTCGACGTCGCATCGTTCAGCGCCATCTAACGGCGAGCGGGGCAGGCGCGCTGGAGGCCTGCCAAGAGCTTTGACACAAGCCCTGGCATCATGAAAGCTCTGTTAATGCTATGTATAAATCGCTTCCAACTATTACCTAGCTACATTATTTATTTAACGAACATATAAAATAGGATTTGCCGGTTTTGGCTTCCAATGGAAGTCGGATTGGTGATGCTATCTGCGATTTTCTAATGCATATTAAACACCTTTCGGTAATGGACTGAAAATATCCAATTAAATTGTATATAAGAGAATATTATTTTCTATAATTATGGATAACTTTGTTACCTAATCATTATTAACTTTTGTCAGTCTGTGGATCATATTCTTCACTATATGACGTAGTGTCTATTTCACCCTCAGTTTATACTACTCGCCGAAGAGCAAGTTTTATCTACATAAACTATATGATGATGAAACTCTTCGTGGTTCAACTTTGGAGACATTAACGCCACACCTATTTTTAGCCTAATAACATCAGCATCTAAGCAGGGAGCAGTCGGGGTTAATTTCAGAAACAATCCTGTCTTCTCTTAGACCTCCTCGTTTTCAGTATGATGTAGTGAGTTCTTTTGAAGATAGTTCCGGGGCGTGACACGGACCTCTTCGAAGTACAACCAAAACTAAACCCATTTGACCGAAACTGACTCGCAAGCATAAAGACGACCTGCGTGGCGGAGCGGTCACCATACCGGTCTGACAGGCAATGGGTTCCGGATTCGATCCCCGGCCAAACAGACATCTGAATGATGAATTTAGATTTCTGTTCTGGGTGTGGGTGTTTGTGTATTCGTCTTTGTGTGTCC
>DWLI01001345.1:0-15968 GCA_018249915.1 Cecropterus dorantes dorantes | reverse complement strand
TATTGGGTAGAAATAGGTGTGGCGGTGGTGTTTATATTATAAAGGTGGAAGAACCTTTATAATATAAAAATATGTAATAACTCACGGTATGCTCAACCGATCAAAATTATTGAATACTTACTTACCTTATCTAAAATCTTTGAGTAATATAATTCCTGCTTGTGTAAAAGATTATTATCTATGCTAATATTATAAAGCAGTACTGTTTGTTTGGTTGAACGGGCTAATCTCAGGAACTACTGGTTTGAATTTAAAAATTCTTTTGTATTGAATAGTTCATTTATTGAGGAAAGCTATTAGCTATATAACATCATGCTATGTTTGTTTGTTTTTTTTTTTATTTAGTAGCGGATGCAAACGTCGCGTTTGCACGTTCGTTTTTGCCACGAACGTGCAAGATGTGGAATGAGCTTCCTCCTAAGGTACTCCCGGAGCGTTATGACATGGGGCTTTTCAAAAAAGGTGCGAAAGCGCTGTCTTTCACAGCCGGCGATGCATCGGCGACTTCTCTGGTGTTGCAAATGTCTATAGGCGACTGTGACTACTTTCTATCAGGCGTCCCGTCTGCGTTATCGTTAGGCTAAAGTATAAAAAAACGCGTAGCACACCTAGTGTAAGTACACTAGGTGTGCTACGCGTTTTTATATAGGAAAACAGTAATGTATTATATCTCACATACTAAATTGTATGAACGCACCAAAAGCAATTAAGTTTATTCACGCTTCGTTCGTTCGAATTCAAAGTCAGTCCAATCAATTATCTAGTTATAACAACACGTGAACTATCTCAATCGATACAACTTAGTATAAATAAGTACATACGATAATTACAAGGGAGATATATATTTTTAATACCGTAACATTATAAGCGTTTGCTATAAAAGCATTTTAAATTTCCATTTGCATTAAGAACATGTTTAAATGGTATTTTAATATGTGTTTTTATTTACGTTTGATGCATCATATTTTATTATCTGTAAATTACCTCAAAGTTAAAACTAAAAAGATAAAAACTAAAAGCTTATCCTCTCTCTCTATCCACACATTTTATTAGATGTACGATACGTACGGGACCGAACTCGAAATTTCTGCAAAATGAGTTAATTACTTGTAACTATTAATGACGTAGTCTATCGTCTAACCAAATAAAAAGTGTCGATTGCGTTCTAGATAAGAGAAGTGCATTGCAACGTCCCTTTAATAACCACGCGCTTTTAGAGACTGCCTAAAATGCGAACACAATTTTGTTATTTCCGCAAAAACCATTTTACCTTTTATTTTTACCATGTGAGAATATGATATCCTACGTTTGTTGTAGACACTCGTACGTATATTGTATTTATTTAGATACAAAACCATCGGCGCGATGTACCGCGACTGTTTATTTAATTGTTTTTGTACAGTGATAAAAACGCCTTGTTTCAAACGCTGTTACTGTTCCGCACTAATCTTAAATGGATTGTGTTGACTGACATTCGGTTTTGTTTGTTCGCAGTTCGCAGCTCCACGGCCCGGCGGGGAGTCGTCCTGCTTGCAAGGACCTGATTGTTTCATGGTAAGTCACTTTAGAGGTTTAAAGCATAGTCTAGAGGTATGCTTAAGCAGTTTATGGTTGGGATTTGGAGTTCAAATCTCGCACACGTATCTCTAATGTTATGTGGTTTGGATGCTACGTTCTTATAAGTTATTACATGCAAAGGAACATAAGGAAACATACGGAATAATTTTCGTGAAAAGTCCTCTAAGTTACATAAACTCTACCAAGCACTTGATCAGCGTGGAGGACTATGAGGCATAAATCAATACTAAGTTGGAGCACCGTATAAGTCATTCACTTACTATATCTACAAATAAGACCAAGACAGCGTTTAATATTTATTTTATTTAGCTGAAATGGTATAATAGTGGTAGCTCCTGAAGTTGAACCACGAAGCGATCTAGGATCATTTAAGTAAGAGAAACGTAAAACATTAAAAATAAAGAAACAACTGGGATCTTTATTGATATATTTCGAATATTAAGTTAATGCTTTCATTATTATATCGAAAGTAACAAATAAACATACTCATATAGTCCACTTGACGCTAAGGCTGAGCAACCATTGATGTGCATTGATATGTACTCATAGCTATAATGGAACCCGTACCGTCTATACAGTTATAGACGCGTTACCGTTCTTAATACCTAAGACCAAATGCCTGCATTCAAATAATCTACCTTAAGGACGCTACAGTACTGATACTATAAGACATGAGGGTAGTGTCGCTGCTGTGGTCGAAAGTGAGAATTATAAAGTGTTAATAACAATGACTATTTTCCTGATTTTTTCCTTTGCCATAAAACTTATTAAACTTCAACTATTGACCGAATGTTAAGCATCAAAGACTGACAACTACATGGATATTTGTGATTACTAGACTTTGAGAATAAAAATACTATTTCTATAATACGACTGTTCCATTCCTGCATAATAAGCTACACTACACAATATATTGCGAGCTAGATTTCTGCGACATGTTTTTAATTTTCCTTTTCATTGCACTTGCGAGTCGTTTGTGGGACTTCGTGTCACATTTAATTCAGGGCCCATTTATCATACTCATACTTCTAAGAGGCAGTTAAGTTCTTATAAAAGTGTTAGTTGATATTTCTGTTGCAGGTTCAATAATAAATTTAATACTGATATTAGTGACCAATTCAGTATTTCTATGTCGAAATTCCTAAGTATTCAGATGATTTCATAAAGAATAAATACAAAAACCAAGCATCATTACTTGACTTCATATACAGTCATATGTTTTTGATCTGATTTCCTTTTTGGGAAATATATTTTGGAGTAAAATCACTACCCAGGTTGAAATATTTGTACTGTTTTATTATCATATTTAATTCAAATTAGTAACATTAAAGTCACACATATTAATGTATGACTAGTATCAATAATACACCTGTTTTGGTAAAAAATGATGCTAAGTGCAGATTGTTACGTCGTACTAAAGTGTAGTTCTTATCACCCAACTTTGAACATATCTGTCACATATATATGTATGAAGGTTTAATGTTTCATTAGACAAACAGATAGACAAACACTTAAATTACTTCCTTATGACGAGATGTCTATTAAATTTATAATTACTTAAAATTACTTTTAGTAATTGCGCATAACACCTATACCTTTTAATTGAAACTTCGAACTTTAGTATGTATATACTCCTATTTTACAGCGATTCCAAAAGCTCATAGTCTACAGTCATCGTAATAAATAATAGTAGTCTACAGTACGTAAATAATAATAGTCTACAGTAATCGACATTTCGTACTTGGATTTTAATTTAAAGGCATTGTTACTTCATGTTTGTTTTTACAACTCTACGACTTTAAATGGTTCTCTTAATTATATTGAATTACTTTCCGGGTTTAAGTTTACTGTTAACATGTTTAATAGCTTTGCACTTAGTACTTAGCAAGTTACAGGTTTGGGTTTTGCAATCAAAGCTCACAGAGAAGTAAATGTTTATTGGTTTGCAAAAGGAAGTAAACTTCGCACAGAAGTGTGAAACCTGTAAAGGACTGGTGAAATAGCTTGCTAAAATCAATAAAATTTCTACTTCAAACGGCCCGCGGAATCCAGGCGACAGAACGTTTTGTCAATACCAGTAATTAATAACCGTGGTTCGTCGGTTCTTATAATTATTAAAGCTTACTGAAGCGAGAGTGGGCGTCAAGTTAACGTCAACTCCAACTAATGAGTGTTCGGAATGACAAATGCTGCATTTGAGACGGTCATCTTTAGGAAATTTGGCTAGATGCGGCCATTTATTGTTGCTAATTGGATCGTCGCCTCAATATCTCAAGCCTTGTAATTACGTATATATAGTACAGAACTGTTGATTTCATAATTATTATTTCAGGAGACTCAAGATATACAAGATATGACATTTAGGTTTAGACTATAATACTTCAATTTTCGATGTATCTTTCACTATTATATCTATCATGATAATTATTTCTTAATAACTTCAAATATAGAATCCTCATAAGTACGGGAGAAAAATGGTTTCATAATTAAACTTGAAAAGACAAGGTCCGATCTAGTTTCACTTTGTTCCGTGAACCCCATAACGAGCTTGCCCCAATTCCAAAAGTAATGACAAACGATGACGCTCGCATCTACACGCAAGTCGCCACCCGATATCGTAGAATAATTTGACAAAAGCCCTCTTTGAAGGTGTTCCTTGTTTCTGAGATGAACGTTAACGTTAGAGATATAAATTTGTTTGTGTCAGCGCATAACTCATTTGTTGTAATGGCCCGTTAAGCAATATATCATCTCTTCCAAAACATATTTAATATTTGTTGCTCATTTTAACGATCATTTATTTAACCAGCTGGAACGAAGGCGACAAATAACAATTAAGTAAACTTTGTTGTTGCAGTGCTGGGAGAACTGTGAGCTTCTTCAGTCCAACTACCAAGTGTGGGGAGCGGTATGCGACGAAAAAGATATTTGCGTAAGTTTGTCACTTAATGTAAAATCCTGTTTGATTAAACGAGACAAGAACAAAAACTTAACTTGAATTTTGTTTACAGTTTCCCGGATGCAAAGTCGCATGCGAGTTCCACACGGAGGCAGCTAGAGCATCTCAGACTCAACCAGTCATTCACACTAAGGGTGAAGGCGTTATGCGCGTGAGTGGCGCACTTGCCCGCTGGCCACCACCAGCCCCTCGTGCTGCTTCGAGACCAGCACCCCTCGTTTACGTAGTGATGCGCCGAGCTGCTGACGGCCCATGGCGACAAATTATACAAACACAAGCATTAGCAACTCGAGTTCCTTCCAACAACGAAGGAGCACTTCTCCGAGTTCTTGTTGTCGACCCACAAGGTTTAGTGACAATCTACAGCCCTGATGAAACTTGGGTAGCCCATGACACTAACACTTCCAACCACGATGAACACAAATGGACCTTGAAAGAAATATCGCTCATACATCAAAAGGTTCTTGTCATTGGTGAAATCGCTTGGGAACCGAGAATTACTCGCGGCGTGTACTTAGTGACGTGGGAAGTTGATGGAGGAGGCTTAAAGGGAAATCTGTTCACAGATTCAACTCGCGTCACCTTGTCATTGTGGCCGGACACTATTTATCATATTCAAGTCGAGCTTGTCTCTCGTACCCCAGGTGTAGATAATGAGAAATCTGAAACAATGACAATAGATACTAGCCGTGCACAACGAGTGTCGACAGAAAGTGTCCAAGATGTTGAAGTGAGCGAAGGTGATCGTCTTATGTCCGTGTTAGTTAGCTCTATGAGAGGTGAGCGCGTACCAGAAAGAGCTCCTGATTCAGAATTGTTATTAGGCTGCTTATCAGCCATGGTCGCTTTCGGTTTAGCTGTGCTTGCTGCAATCGTATGGAGGCGGAGAAGGAGAGGGACATTTCCCGGGACCAACGTTTATGTAGGATCTTCATCGGTTCTCAAGCGAAAACTAGTAGAGGATTTTACTCCAGCTACACATTGCTTCCAGCCAGTTCTGGCTCCACAAACTCCAGCTAATGATACTGCGTCACGGGATGTAGTGGTGTGACGTCACAGCTTTGATATGCTGTCGATAGAAGACCGCGCCTTCAGTTCCTAAAATATCGGATGAGATTTTCGCCGTATAAACGATCTTTTCGTCAATGATGTGAAATAATGGATTTTTGAATGTGATACAAGTTAAATATTAGCAACAAACAGTTATGACAATGGAAACGGTTTGAGTGAAAACATTTTAGTTTCTTGCGTTTTGTGATTTATTATATCAATGTGAACTATAAAAGACACTGTACATGCAGCTATATTAAAATTAACAACTATATTACGAATTTTTTTGTATGTAGATTTAGGTAAATTGTAAATTGAAAATTGTACTTATAAATGTATTTATGAAAAATCAGTAAGGTTAACACCAGAAAATTAGTTGTACATACGTTAGGAGCAAATCAATAAACCGTAATTTTTTAATTATAATTTTACATGTTGTACATACATATTAGGCGTGTTATGGAATTAATCAATGCTTCATGTTACAAATGTAAATGTTGCGGTGTAGAACAAATCGTTCTAAAGAGCGATAATTTTTCCTTTATAAAGCAGCGTATGACAAAACTTTTAGTCCTACTCGTATCTTACAATGTTGTGCTTTTGAAACAAAATTTTAATTTATAGTCTTATTGGTAAATAAAATAAAAAAACTGTTTTTTCAACTAGTCCTTATCATCATTTAGTTATAATAGTTATTAGATATATTTTACTCTAATTCTTAATCATTCTAGAAACTTTTTAATTACGTATTCAGCAATAAAATACGTGTACGTACTTGTAAATATTTGAAGCGTTTATTGTAAAAACATGAAAGAGGGATTATATTTTTCTGGAAGTGTCGAAGGGAATATCTAATGTTATGAGTGGATGTAATGTTACTTCAATAAAATTCTAAGTGGTGTTATGTTTCAAAATAAAACAGTTAGACCTTAATACGTCAAATTAACTACTTCGTATTTGTCTTTGTCACGATGTAGTGATTTGTTTAAAGTTGATGTTAGCTTTAAACAATGTACTTAAATAACTTAAGTTTGTTTCGTAGTGCAAAACATAAAAAGGCCAAAATTATTTTGTATGAGTAAATACATTTTGGTTTTTTTGATGACCAAATCCAGAGTAGAGTAAGTTAGGAAATTAGTTAAACTTATTTATTGTTTGTGATTATTTTCGTACCTTCACTCGAATTGTAAATAAATATTGCTATAATTGAAGCTGAACCTTAACATAAATAAATATGTCTGCCAAATTAAAGCGTGCCTTCTTTTTAACCATGTTAGATATTCCATTGTTAATAAAGAATGTCAAATATTCTTACAGAACGAAGGTCGTTACCTTCATCCCATACCAGAGGGATCTTCACAAAGGAAAAAAACTAAGCATTCATGCCATTTAGGTCTGCTTGAAACAATGATACCTATCAGATGAATTCTGACACCACGAAAAAGACTGTACTTTTTATGGTCTTATTAAAGTCTACCACTTTAGGAAACTCTGAACAAATAGTTTTAGTACTTGATAACCGATGTTAACACAGTATTTCCAGTGAGCTTACATACTAGACTTAGTTTCTTAAATATAGATTTTTCCATATTACAATAATACTAATCTTGAGGAAAAGTATATTTTAATTTCGATTGCTATTGCTACCGATTTTTAGTAAATTATAATAATATTTTAGATTCAGATACGTGCTTTTCGAGTGAGCTTTTAACATATAGTTTCTAAGACATGTATTATGTATTATGTTTCTTCAATTTACTCGACAAATCATTTCAATTTAACTGTGGAAATCAATCACATGAGCAATAGGTCAGAGTAATCCTTTAAATAAATATCGCCACAGCGTTTCTAAAGGACCCCGTATCTGGAACCGTCATTTGCTCTAGCGGATAAAACGGTACCATTGTGAGGAGATTAACGTCAACGAATTTGTTGTCAACAAACGCCTGATCAAACAAAAGATTTACGTCACGTGGCCCTAAGGAACCCTTTTTCAATTATTGCTACTCGTTCAACTACATGAGCTTAACTGCTTAGAGAAAAATATAAAATCTCAACCTAATCTATTTTATGGTAACTTAACATGGTATAAAAACAAAATACAAAAGTATAAGGAAATCAAATTCCACGAATTTTCTAAACTTTGTGATTGTCTTTCATTGGGTTTTCTTATTGAAAATACTTGATAACATTGGACAAATATTAATTCGGCATAAGTTTAAATTAGATATAGGAAAAGTTATTCGATATTAAATTCTCAAGTAACCTGAACTCATAACAATATTCATTCTCTGGATCCAATAAAAAACTGGCGGCATTGACAAAGAAGATAAAACGAGAGTTTACTCGGTCCTATCTTTTAAAAAGCAATTACAAAGTTTAGGTTTCATTAAATTGAGAAATCCATTAAGCTAATCGCCGTGTTGAGAGCCACCGACGACGTGACGATTATGAGAAGGTTATTCGGCATGCAAATGCGAAGGAGCCTCGATTGAAATTATGGGAAGATAACGTTCGAACTATAATACTCTAAACTAAACACCAACTTGTTCGCTCGAAGCTCTTTTTTGGATTTGAGTGACCAGAACGTTACTTAGATTTTCTTCTTAACAAGTCGACTCACAGTTCCATGTGTGGTTGCTATAAGATGTCCATGAAAATGGCAGAGGAAAATATGCTCGTATAAAGAATCATTTCTTTCCGAATTCATTTCCCAATTCAATATAATTTTCGTATAAACAGTGGTATGTGAAATATACCGTATACTCTGTCTATACATATACTCTGTCTCAAAAGTTACAAGTAGGTACCTACTATTATCTTATGTCTTTTAGGCTAACGTTTATACTAAATGACAAAACTCCAGCAAATTCTAACAAACACTTTTTAAAATTTGAATACTTATTACAATATGGGGTTACATAATCCTCTCAAAACTTGATCACTTTATTTGATTCTTCACAAAAAGGACAATTAACCGTCCTCACAATAACGGTAAACTTTTTAAAATTAATTAAAAAGTTAACGATCGTCCCTACGTTCGTCGAACGTCTAGTGTAAAGCGACTATAATAGCCACTACACTCAAGACTTACGTAAATCAAGTCATAGATTAGATAAGTTTTTGTTTCCATGACGTAACTTTTGGACCCCGATGTTGCTTTTTATAAAAAGGCACTTTAGATAATGTCCTTGGCATCAGCTTCCACATTTCTCATTAATTTTCATTAAGGAAAGTTGGTATGCTTTCAAAATCTATGATTATGGTAACATAGAACCATTTATTTTAGTTATCCATTTTATTCTTGGCCCGCGGTCCTAGCATAAAACATAGGCTCATAAATAACGAAGAAAATAGAAGGTGAATGCTTCCACGAGTATCCTTTTGGGAGCGGCCAAAGCATTCTTTTAAGATTTATTACTGAACTTGAGCACATTACTTATTCCTTATGTGCCTTGGCATCCGATACTCCCTTAAATTCTGACATTTTTAGTTGATTCTCGTTTTTTTAATAATTCGCTTATGAGATTTTATTCATAAAACGATGTTTAATTTTATAAGACCCGCCGTTTTCTTGTGCGTGTTTTGCAAAGAACGCGGTGCATATTGCACATCTAAAAAGTACTTATCTCTTGTATGAAGTGACTTGCGGGATGTTGTAAAGTAGAGTAAAATTGCTTTTAAAAGTAGGGTTTGCAAAAAAATAATCTCTAATACCTCTTATTATGTTAAAATTAAACATTTTGTGAGGTTGAAATCCTAAAAAAAACAAATCACAAAGCTCAACTCAACTCTTACGTATTAAATGATATTGAAAGAGAACGTAATAAATTAGGACGATATTATATATAATTACGATATACCTCTGAGAGTTATTATTATAACATTTTCTTGACCCTAAACTACCGTTAAATATAGTCGATTCGTTCTTATACGGGAAGCGATCCCACATAAATGCAATAATTGCTGTAAAGTTAAACGCTAGACCTTTCTACGAGAAAGTAGAACGAGCCATAAAAGACATGGTGAAACCTCCCGATATCAATATCGTAAAATACACGTCCGATTGCCATAAGATAGTTCGGAACATTCTAGAAGCAGCGGACAGGATTACCAGTCGATTAACAACTCCCAACAGAAGATAAGGCAGAGATACTCGCAATCTATATATTTTACGTCAATTTTATCTAAATTGCAGGTGCGGGGTGAATGTATTGGACAGCCATTCTTGTAAACGCGTGTTCATACTTCTCTATCAGTACACTTAGTACGAGTTTATTACGTTACCTCAAAACAGTCGTTGTCAACGTTTTAACCCATACATAGCAATTTACATTTTACGTTTACATTTATTTCGTACATTGCAAAACGCAAACGTAAATAATGATAGTTTTCAGGAAACGTAATAACTCGTACTAAGAGTACTTAAGTCTAGCAAAGTACGTTAGGAAACCAAAGTGGTTTTATATTCAAAATACCCTAACATACTATTTATGTGGTTTTAATTGCTTATCACAGTCATAACTTATAGGTATGATAATGTTACATGATAATTGCCTTCTAACAAATTAAAATTTATGGATAATTTTAATGCAAAACGATTACGAATCATTATACAGATGAAATAACTATTACTACATGTTTTATGAACAGTTGTATAGATATTACTTAAATAAATCTTAAAACATCATTATTTAATATACCTATGCGTTATCGTCAACAATATGAAAATCGATGTGTAAATAGCAAATATGACTATATACATTACATTATATTTACAGTGTATAGGAACATAGATGTAAGATGAATACGGATGGTCTTATAAAAATTGGCTGCAGCCTTATACTCGTATATACCCTACTACTAAAACTAAACCCGGGTCACTTTATGCGATTGGGAAGACATACAGCAAGGTTCATGTATATTGTATCAATATAATATGTATAATATAGTACAAACAAATTTCGTAGATAAGCATCAGATTATAAACTTCGTCTGATAGAATATTTTAACGAATTTTCACGTAAAATCCATTCCTCATTCCGTACGGATTTGATTTTCTACAAGTAGGTTGAAACCGTTATTTCATGATTCATATAGAAAGCTAAAAATTAGTCTTCTTAGTGCTTGTTTTCAAATCGCTAGATTTTCAAATTGTTTAACCTCCAAATAAATAGAATAAAAAATAAACTCTTAAATGGTTCCTGATAAAATATAATAAAATGAGCTCATTGCCTAAATTTCAGAAACCTTTGGTTTACTTTAGGCTTTGCGATGTACTCATAATCAGTCAGTGACTGAGTTAGATTCTTTACGCTTTTATATAAATTCACAAGATATATCTACGTAAACCTTGAAATAAAAACTGTCAGCAACTTTTAAAAGATTGAGACAGACTTACAATATAGGTATGTAGTGAATAACAAATAATGAACAGAAACATTGCTCAGCAGTAGATGCGATCGGACGTAATCTCCCGTCATCTACGAACTGGGATTGGCTGTCGGAAATTTACGTTCCGCAATTACCGCTACAGCCACTTGTCAGGTGGACATTTCAAGAGCCTCAGGACGTTTTATCTGCGTTGGCGATTGAGCATTTATTAAGGCCTATGGTCCTTAATAAATGGACGGTAACAGTACATGCATGACTTGGCTATCTTCGGGGCTAGTTAATATATTTCAGTCACTACGTTTTCAACGTCTATGCCATCCAACGTTGTCTTTAGTGTGGCTTTTTAAATATATTCTTTGTCGTGTGGTAAAATTTGTAAGATGTAAAAATATACATCGAATTTTACTTATCGATAAGTGAAAGAATTTTAAACATACGAGAGCATATTTGCGTTAAAATCAATGCTATTATCAAATGTATCTATCATCAGATAATCTCAATAATATAATATGCATTGCACAACAAAATTACACAAGTGTTTAAAATTTTAACTCTATCATTTTTTGTAGAAATGGTACATAGTTTAGTTTCAAGACTTCAACCAATCATACTAACATAGTTAATTAATAAGAGTAACTATTCAAAAGTTAAGAACGTTATATGTATTAGAAGGTTGAAGTTTTTTTCATTGGGACAAATTCCACTTACGTCCTTCCAGCGCTTCGGATTAGAAGCTCAAAGACGAGCAATTACAGCAATTACAGCGAAGACAAATATTAGCTAGCGCTGCCAACAAGCGGTGTTTAGGCGTACCAGCAGACGGCCGGCCGGCGTTACGCTCCTCCGAGGACCACAGTCTAGCTGAACTTAAATTAACTGTAAATAAAGCTGCGATATAAGCATTATTTGAACGAGTTTTAATAAAATTAAAGGTTTGTATATTATATACTTATTCCATTGATCTTACAGTGTAGTCTAGGTGCCTTGATACTTCAGCTAGTTACCTTTGTTTTCAAGTCGCTCATGTTTGGTGAAATTTATTATAATAATCAAGTATGAACGACATTATATTGTCGCAATTACGAATTTTTTGTACTAACAAGTGTAATTACAGAAATCACAACAAATATATTTCTGTTTAAAGTACCTAGTCTCCATCATCAATTGGACCTAAGAAATAATGTTAAGAGCCAAGTCTTAATTATTAATACAGTTTCAGTACAGTTAAAACTCAATTAGTTTTTGGTCCTTGTTTATTAGTGTCACTAATTAACAACGACGAAATCAATACAGTTCACTACAAAGCTCATCTACCGATAAATATTATAAAAGCGCAGATCGTGAAAATGAAATTGATCTGTCACGAACAAATTAAAAATGGAATGATTTGTATTTTCTCGTTTCTTCCACATCCTAGTACCAGGTATGGAGATATACATCAGTGTGGAGATATACACAATATCTTTGTACAGCAATTACGCTGAAGACAAATATTGGATAGCGCAGCGCTGACAAGGCGGTGTTTAGCCGCTCGGGCTGACAGCCGCCCATTGCGTTGTTCCCTCGGGGATCAGCCAATAGCCTAGCTCACAGAATGATTACTAAATAGAAATGATTCTGACTATATGCAAGTAGTAGTGCCCTAAATACGGGTTTATTACGTTTTCTCAAAACGCTTACCGTTTACGCTCATACATTAATAAATGTGATGCATATTGCAACATAAACATTGTACGTTTATGTTTTTGGCCAAACGTAATATACTCGAATTAAGAGTACAGGTCACACTTAGTCCCTGTGAGACATTACACTGGCTTGTGTTCTTCAATGTTCACAGTTTTGGCAGGTATATTTGATTTTTGCTTTTATTCCTGGTATGCAATTGCAAACAAAATTACATATTAAATTACAATTGCATATTATACCATATAGTAGGAAAGGTTAGAGTCGTCATTCCGTATCAAAGTGTGTTTCTATGATGCACCATCAATCCGACGTATTATCGGATTGAGATTATTAATTAAACATAATGATATAACTAACTAGAAATATTATGCATTTTATTATGAGTGCTGGAGAGTTGTAAGTCGAATTTTACTTCTTAAATCTCTGCTTTGTATTCTTTTTTTACATCCATAAACATTTTAAGGCCAACTCCTATGGCTTGTAGTACGCCTGCATCATCAGGATTGAGTAGCTGATGTAAAAAATTGTTCATCGTATGTCTCCGCTTAATTATCTTATTATATATCCGTAAGCATCAAATGGAAATGACAGCTTTAGTTTAAGTTTCTCGCTCACAATTTATGCACGATGTGTGCTGCAATTTCAAGTACAGCCATTTTGAATCACAACCTGTTCTGAAATAAATTAATAACAGTGTTTGACCAAATTTTAACATTTGAAATTTGTGCAAAAGAAATGCAAAAATAACCTTATATAGCCATTTTTAACAATTTTCAATATTGAATATAAATGTTAATTTAGTACAACTATTGCAACATTTTTACCACCACTTATATTTTGTCACACCTATTTAATAAAAGTACATAACTTCCATGCAACAATGTAATATTTTCCCGCATTTCATGCCATTTCTAACAATATCTGATCTATGGATTGCTACACTACAATTAACTATAGATAGGTACCTGGATCAACCCAAGATTTATCCCATTTTGATTTCACTATGCAAAAGGAAACAGTTTATGCAGTAACTCTCTCATGAATGCCAAATGGGGGGTTTATCCTCCGTAATTTTGTTTTGATGAATTCCCTCTAGATGTTATTCAAAAATAGCTATAACTTAGATCAGCGAATTAGTCCTTGCATTCTTCTACACATAATCTTTTTGAAAAAAGTTATAATTAGCCTCTGTGAGCTGCAATTTTTGTTTGCTACTATATACAAGGATGTCGCATCATTGCTCATTCCACAAGACTCCTGGGGTATTTGAATTTCTCTTTCCTTCTGTGATTCTTAAATTTCCTTAACCTGAAAACCCCACTAGTTTGAATAAGTAGATCTGAAACTACCATTTATGCAGACATTGAGAAAAAAAATCCTTGGCTTTTTCGTAAATACACATATTTTGAGATGTTAAGAGATATTTATTTTAAAATTACAGTCATACGCTAATGTTTTTCAAGTTAAAATCGTTTTAACATCGATGTGATTTGAAACTTGATGAAACAGAAAATGCGTTACGATAAAGAAAGAAACAAATAATTATTTAGCCCGCGAGAGAATGGGAAAGAATACATTACACAGTATTTTGTATTAATTTGTAATATAATACTTTATATTTAGGTATAAAATAGTTATGAGCTTGGTTAAAAATAATAAACCCTACATATATTCTAATACTCCCAATGCTCTATTTACACCTCAATTTCCCGTAGACAACATTTCAGAAGTTTCGCTTCTCCCGTGTTTGAATTACAAACACATACATACTTTATATAATGAACTAAGTGCACTACGCGGTTTCACCCGCTACTAAATAAAAAAACAAACAAACGTGATGCTATATAGCCTATAGCCTTAAATGGACTATTCAATACAAAAATAATTCTCAAATTCGAACCAGTAATTTCTGAGATTAGCCCGTTCAACTAAACAAACTCTACTGTTTTATAATATATAAGTAATAAGTATATTTATTATAGGTGTACACTTCACGTACCTATAAGTCGGCAACTGTGACCATTGAACCTTAAATGTAAGTGCTCATTTGCTATTTCTATAGCTATAAAAGTCTAACTATCAATTCTTACACCTCGACACAACAATATTTGGAGCTACACTTAAAATACCAAAGCATACGTAGGTACCTCACGTCTAGCGAATCGTGACCAGGTAAAAAATTAACCTGTAAGAGAAAATTAATTCACGACTGCGTTATAATAGAAACATTAAAACTTCAACCATACAACTAAGAGCAAAAACTACTAAACGCTATGTACAGTAAATTATTTGGTAAGTATTTTACCGATTAACTTACTGATTGAATTATTATTAATTTTTGTGAAGTGAATTCCTTGCGCTGTTTTTACAGGTTGATTATGTGAATTTAAACGCAAATATTATTTATTTTTATATTCTGTAACAGTTTTATGTTAAATATTAGTCTCAAAAATACATCAGTTATTCAATTATTTTATTTAGTAATAGAATTAATTTGTGAAAATACAATCGTGTTTTTTCAAGCCAGTGCCATAATTATTGTACTGATGTTAGCTCCCTATCATCGCTAAATATTTATTAAAGTTGTTATGATAGTACACTAGCTAGCTAGTTGTGATAGTACACTAGTTTTTTACTGAAGTCATTACTTCTTTTCCTCATATGCTTAGAACACGAATCTCCTTGTAACTCCAAAATGATTGGAATAATATATAATTCCCAATGTGGATTATAATTTCTTACATTACTTACATTCAAGCCATCTGCTAAAATACATACCCTGACCATATTTAGTCGTGATCATTTTTATTTGTATTTATATTTTAGTAATCAAAAGAGATGATCCGCGCGTAAAGGTGTTATAACGCCTGGTTTTAATTATATATTTCATATAAATCAGGATCAACGTGGAATTATATTATTTTAAGCTACTGCCCGGATAATTACTATCTGGTATTATGTGGAATACTATCTCATGGTATTGAATATGGAATAACTGTACTTTAGAAAGGTAACTCTACAAACAGTTGACTTTTGGCTTTTTCTACCCTTAAAGCCCTTCCAGAATTCTCCAAATCGTTAATACCTAAAATACAAACAAGCTTCGCGTTAGTTGAACGTACTTTTGGACGGTAAAAATGTCGGAAATCGTGCAACCGACAGGCATTTTCAATTTATTTGATTATTCAAGTAGTAGTAAGAAGTCTTTATAAAATTATTCATTTGTACAACATAGTACAGAGCAGTGATAGCCTAATGGTTGAAACTTGGCCCTTCAATCGAGGGTACCGAGGTTCGAATC
>DWLI01001344.1:0-15971 GCA_018249915.1 Cecropterus dorantes dorantes | reverse complement strand
TTATATTCATATGTTTTCACCTTTGTAAAAGGTAAAGCCGATTTTATATTTCTGTATTAATTCAATAGAAATAAAATATCTCTATTTTGTATCGGTTTATGGCATAAAATTGTAGCTTACAATATTTTTTCTTAGACGAACTGAATTAAAGCGACCCGCAAGAAACTAAGCGGATTTATCTTATTTCTTTATAACAATTTCAACCATATTTTATTTATTTATATTTATTTTAGATGGATTTTTCGTTTTTTATACCATCTTATATAATGTAATAAACCTAAGAAATACGATTAGTTTACTGAGTTTATTGTAAATCACTCCAAAATGGGCGTAAGTAGCGATACAGTTCCACACTGTTGCTACTGTTTGCGAACATTACAATAGTAAATCTGTTTTGGTTGATAAAAAAAACTTGGTTTTTTTCATTGATAATAGTAGTTTTAGTTCCAGTATCTTGTCGTACATTTGACTGGACAAGAAGCAAGATATGGTACACTCTGACATTAACTATAAAGAATATAGAATTCATCTATCCATCAGCCTTTCGAGGTCCACTGCTGGACATAGGCCTCCCCTAATTGACGCCATTCAGACCGGTCCTGAGCCATCCGAATCCAGTAACCCGCCGTCTTTATCAAGTCATCTGGTTGGGGAGCCTACATTTCTTTTGCCCAGACGTGGTCTCCATTCGAACACTCAAACATCGGTTATCTGCTCTGCGAACGACGTGGCCCTTTTTTGTTTTCGAGGGGGAAACCTTCAAAATGTACATGAGGTCGTGGGAGCGACGTCACGTTGTGGGATTTTCACCGCACTAAAACTACAACGTGGCCGGCCCCGGCGCTGCGAAGAGGACTCCGGGATTTCCAAAGGAACGCAACCGGAGTCCTCTGAGCGCGTTGCTCCATCGAGTTCCACCCAGGTTTTTGCGGCGGTATGCGACCATACACCACCACCACCACACATATTGCCGTCTGTCCTGGGGTATCCAATATAGGTATATAATTGCAAGTAAATCGATACTCAATACAAAATGTGTGGTCCATTTCCAGTAAATTTCAATCTAGATAGCGTTAGCGCGTGAACTGCAGAGATGCAATCAAAGCTCCCCTCAAAGGCAATAACGCCTTAATTTGGCAGTGTCCTTACCTCAGTTTAGATTACGAATAGACATCTCTAATGAAAGCAATGAATGGAATGATAAGCTTGTTGCCTTTTGAAATTACTCAAGAGACTGTGGAATTAATTACGGAGAGACTCTGAATTATATGTTATCCCACTTCGTATGGCTTTAAAATAATTTAACGAGCTATAATTTGTTGTCATCTAATAAGAGTATTTTAGAATACAACAAATTATATGTATTTTTATTTTATAGCGGATAGATACTCGTATGCAGAGGATTCCGGGTTCGATCCCTGATCATGCAAATGATAAGCTTGTTTCCTTTTGGATTTACTCAAGAGACTACGTATAGAGTAAGGAATTAATAAAGGTGGGACTCTAAATAATAATGTCTACCCACTTTGTATGGGTTTTAAATAAATAAATGTATAGCCACTGTAAGATGGCAATTCATTTTATTCTTGTACGGGTTACACGTGTAAGGAGTTTAGGTCCGAACATCGGTCATGCAAATATCAAAACGATGAGCTAAGGTTTTACCTACGTCTTTTAATCTGATTGTTGTTTTTTTTTAATTGTTGTTGTTTTAAATTCTACACTCATGAGAAAACAGGAGAAACACACACAGGAGAAAATCCTAGTGCCCCGCACTGTCGCAGGTGCCATGGACACACAAAGACGAATATACAAACACCCAGACCCAGAACAGAAATCTTTGAGAACTTTTTTAGGGTACTCTTAGTTGTGTGGATTTCCTCACAATATTTTCCTAGTAGTGGGATTCGAACCTCGGACCCTCGATTGAGAGGCCGAGTTTCATCCATTCGGCTATCACTGCCCTATTCGACTCGCTCTTTGTTATATTACTATTCAAATATTTTATTTTAAATTTTATTGTATCCATTCATCCATTAACTTTCTTCAGGAGTTTATTCATCCGGAAAAAATCTAAATTTAGAAAATGTTGGTTATTTTAAAATTATATCATGATACTTTATTTTATGGTAATTTAATTGTAACCTTTGCCCAGGAATCTAATGTAAAGTTTTTTTCCATCGCCCGATTCAATTTTAGGTGCTTTATTTAACTTGTCACACAGACACGCGTAAGCTATAAGCGATGACATTTGAAGTTTTGAGAAGGGCTATGTAAATATGTCATATAATATTAGTACGCGTTAGGAATAAAAGAGTACGAAAAAGTATATATGGTAATACTACTACTAGAATACATGGTTATACTGAATATTAATCGAAAAGCTAATGGTTGAAACTCGGCCGCTTAAAAAAATCTTTTCGGTGCATACGCTGCGAAAACGATACACGATAGAACAACAAAATGTTCTACAATATTAGAGAACATTTCAATATCTACAAATAACTTCGCAATTGTATATGTCCATCTATTGTAGTTATGTTACTATAACTACTGTTATCATTTTAAAAGTTTATAAAAAAGCTGTCCAAAATCAGACCATGATAACTATACTTTCATATTAAGCTAAGTGTGGCTCCACGCAAAGCCGTAGCGCAGACCTAGTCAAAGCACGTTACTTGTTCGTAGTGAAACACGTTCCTAAAACACCCTTTTTCATTACTTCAAACGGGAATCGAAATTGCGTCCTGTTTTTCGGGCAACCGATTTTGTTGGATCCAATTTCGCTTCCACGAACAAGTCTTTAATTAGCGTGTAAAAACAAAAAAATAGACTATTTCAAATTAAAATGATGACCATATTTAAGAGTAACCCTTTAACTGAAGCATAAAAAGTTGGTAAAATATTTTATATTTTAAAACATTTTATATTTTAAAATATTTTATTAAATTTATTTTTGTAATAGTAGTATGTAGCGCAGCTGTGTTGAAGTTTGAAGGTGTGGTAAGGTAGACATACCGTATACCTAACCTATCTACCTACCTACCTACCTAGACTCATGTGGGGTAGCAACGCATCACTGAATGACCTTAGATAAGACTGAACATACCTAGAGTTTATTACAGATGTTTATGGGCGACAATTATAGCTACTTACTATCAGATGGAGTGTTCGTTATTCTTTTTAACATTTAATTAAAAAATATATTATTTAATTTAAAAATATGATTAATTTAATTTAATTAAAAATTAAATTAATTTAATTAAAAATATAAGTATATTAAATTGTACGTTTTCTATTTCTATATTTTAAAAGTGTGTGTGAAATTCACACACATTAAAAGTGAAACTTAATAATAATAATAAATAATAAAATATTTCTGAGAATAAATGTATTAAGTCTTACACTTTTTAAAAAACCCATTAGATAATCAACTCGTACATCCTTTTTCCCATATACCAAACTTGAGCTCTTATATAAGCTACGAAATAAAATCGTTAACGTGATTCAGAAAGGATTACAGCGCCATCTAGATGTAGTGCCGACGACTGCTTTTGTAACGCAATTTTCGAGTTCTGATCAAATCACAACGATTCTAAATAAGTTTAATTTCGAAATACGAGTAAGTAACGAATAATGAATTTATGTGTTTTCCTTTTCTGTATTATTAAAAAGCATTAAAGTACAAATTTGATTTAATTTTTCATCTATAAATTCAAGTACCTATCTACGTAAGTTTTGAATCAAAAGCAATATGTCAGTATCGGAGATGCACACAGTGATCAGACAATCGATTTGAGGTCAAACTTGGCCGGTTCAAATAGGCTTCGATACATTTCGTCCATATAGTCTACACCGTGTATTGACAACATTTTCAAAGTAATGTGCTTTACGGATAATGCCAATGGCTCGTGCTGAGGTAAATTTGAAAATTATATCAATGAAGCAAAGATTTTACAAATTCTCCACTACAAGTACCTAAAATAAGAATTCCAATTTATAAAATTTTACCGCCTATATTTCTAACTAGCTCTTTTTAGAGTTTCGTACCCAATGGGTAAAAATAGGATCGTATTACTCCGCTGTTCGTCTGTCCGTCAGTTCGTTCCTCCGTCTGTCTGTTATGGAATTTTCACAGATGATGTATTTCTGTTGCCGATATAACATCCAAACCAAAACAAAATAAAATAAATATTTAGGGGGGCTTTCCATACAGTAAACGTAAATTTTGGGTTGATACTAATAACGGCAACAGGGAGACGTTTGAAGTATTTCCAGAATATTCACTTATATATTTACTTTAAACATAAATTAAATAAATATTTAATCTCGTCCGTCAACCCATTATCGTGCCACTGCTGGCTCGGGTCTTCTCTTAGATTGAGAGTTTCAGGCCATAGTCCACCGCGCTGGCCAAGTGCGAAATGGTAGACTTCACACACCTTTATTAACTTTTTTTTAAAGAACTCTTGGATGTGTAGGTTTCCTCACGATGTTTTCCTTCACCGTAAAACAGTGATAATTAACTTGTAATACGCACATAATTTTAGAAAAATCAGTGGTGCGTGCCTGGGATGCGAACCCCGGACTCCCGATCGAAAGCCCGAGTTACAACCATTCGGCTATCACTGCTCAACTCTGCTTACAATTCTACATATAATTAATATTTATAACATAATATCATAATAATTTAATATATCTATGATATAATATATACGAGTAAGGAAAAAATGTTATGATTCACTAGTGTTTTGAACTTCAGTCATAAAATATTATGTTATACTAAACCAATATTTTTCCTCCAGTTAATCATATATATGGAAGTAGAAAACGTTAACTAAAAGCAGTATACCCCGTTTACCCCACTAACCGTCGTCAAATGCAAGTGGAGCGTGTCAGAAAACATTTCCAATGCGATGGAGCCATCAAACTGTTGGAAGTGCTGCACAAATGTTTGTTTAAGTCAGGATGTGCTACGTCCACGGTACTACGATGCTACGAGGCTACGACGCCACGAGCTACGGCGACTCATAGCTACTTTACGCGACGTGTTCGAGTCACTGACTCGGAAACATTTACTCGATTAGACTGAAGGCACACGCTTTAGTGGTGACAAAATTGTCTTGCTTCGGTCACTGTAAGTCTGATTTGTGTGTTTTTCGGACTTTGTGTGCTATGTTAATTTCAAATATATACTCGCTTGTACAAAGTTCAATAGAGTGAATAGAGTGAAGCATAAAATCTTCAATCTTGTAGTTATGTTATATTTATTAGACTACTATATTTTTGGATTTCATATTAAATTTGGAAGTAATGATTAAGAGGATAGTTATTATTTTACAGACAGGCTATTATAAGTTATGTTACTTGAATAATATATATGAATTGTTTATTTCATAACTTTACTGGCAAAATTTCAAGATATTCTCCATAAAATTTCAAGATTCATTATTAGTAAGAATGCTTTATGATAAATTTTAACTTCATTTAATTCAATAATGTTAAATCATCTGTAAAATAGACTAATTAGTGCTTTTTAATTTCGAGTCGAATTGTTTCACAAACACGACAAATATATATCTTTATATACGTCTCTTCCTAACTGAGAAACTTTTTAAATTAGCGTCTACAACTTTATAGCGAGTCCTGCAATAAATCTACAAGAGTTATTTTAGCTCTTATCTTGCATTTGGACCAAATAAAGACATGTCGCATCGAACACTTATCAATGTCGCTTTACGGTCGCGCGGGTTAAAACGAATGTAACAGTTGGGCGGTGTCCCATTTGTCACGTACCCAACTTAAGTGGAAGAATTTACGGCAATACCCTAACAATGTCGGTTGTAACACAATCATTGCGGACAATGTTTTTATGGGCAAAATACATTAATTAGCGTGTATCCTGATTACCTTTGGAATTTCATTTTGAAAATGTTTATATGATATTTTTTTATCAGATTGAAGTAGCAAACGAGCATGCTGTTCACCTCATGGCAAGTGATAACTACCGCCCAGGGACATCTGTATGGAACGTTATACAGAACAGCGGTTCTGAAGACGGTCACGTATGCGTTGCTTTCGAGGAATAAAATCGAGGTCGCCTCATATACAAGTGAGCCGGCAATTACAACCTTCAAAATGAAGGTATTTTCCATATATGTCACAGAACTTGTCTGCTCAACAGGAGGCCTGACAAAAACTGTACTGTCCATTCTTAACCCACTGTCGGGCATGTGAATCTCCTCTCAGACTGAGAGAGCTTTAGGCCATAGTGCTCTGCGACAGCTAGGAGCATATTAGTAACATTAATATTTTTTTAAAGAACTTTCCAACAACAAAGTTGTGACTTTTTGCTTTACCGTTATAAGTAGTGATCATTAATTTGAAAGCCGTACCGTGCCTGAGAAACTGAGACCTCCATTAAGAGGTCACGTTTCAATCAATAGACTACTGTAGCTTTTTACTATAATCGACTATACTGTTTTAATACAGTTATTAGATAAAAAATATCTCCGAGGTCGACCACAGATGCGTTGCTGTGCCCTAGGATTAAAATCGTCGCTTTATATGAAAGTGAGCTTGCAACCATGCATTTCCAATAAAACGCAAGAACTAACTGCAGTTACCCTAGTAATGGGTGTAGTTGCAGTACCTTCCGGTCCAACCGTGCTACCACTTTTCAAAAAGCATATATACTCGTAAGGTGATACAATGCTAACAGCGGGACTATCTGCTCACGTGCTGTATCACGGAAAACCAGTACCGTAAAATGAAGTACTAGAGTACTAAATAACACCACGAAATAAAATTAAGAGAAGGCCCTATTGGTCACTCATTCATGAGTGTCTATTAGGAAATAACGCTCACTCATCTTTACGGGAGAGAAACATTCCAAGTAATGGAACATAAAAAGAGTGACCGTGAAGTTCCTCATCTAACTCCTGACCCTATTTGATGATGCTGTATTTTGTCGTATCACAAAGTCTACCCGTTAATAAATAGCTATTACAGCCTATGCATACTTATTACCCACTCGCAATGTGAATTACATTTTTACTTCTCTACAATAATTTTAACTTGTAACAATTGTTAGTCTAAGTCAAATGCATGAAGCGTATAATTTATAATTTGATGCTGAGTTTATATTTTATACAAACGTACTTTTTTCTCAATTTTTGAATAAGAAGGGCTTATTCGAAAATAAGCAATGCTTAGAGAGAAAAGTGCAGGCGCAACTTGGCCTAAAACAAAGGAAACCACTTGAGACGAATCGATATTTTAGGCTCAGCCGAAGCATTCGCTTGCTTTTCTCAGCAACAAGAACTTTGGCCTGTTTTCCTGAGTAGTTTTTGAGGTTCCACGCTGCATAATTCTTGGTTCATGTCTTTGTAAATTTTCGACTAAAGATCGAATTTTTTGTTTTTGTTATTTATTATAAAGTACCTTTTCAGTGTTTTTGATACTTACAAAAAGTGTTTATAAAATAGTGATTGCAATATAGGAGTATAAGAACATAATATAAATTAATTTCATGTCATATTGTATTTTTTTTCATTAACAAAAAAAAACACACACGCTTTCTACACCCATAGCCCCGCACCAGGATTTTCTCTTGTGTCGCGGGTGCCATGGACACTGAAAGACACAAACACCCAGACCCAGAACAGAATTCTAAATTCATCATTCAGATGTCTGTCTGGCCGGGAATCGAACCCGGAACCCATTGCGCGTCAGACCGGTATGGTGACCGCTCCGCCACAAGGGTCGTCGAACAAACGATTTTTCATTATAATATACATAGATATACTATATCTGTTAACTTACTAGATTTTATGTCGAGATTAAGAGATTACCTTTATAATTTTCACTATTTTTCTTCCAGTTACTTTTAAAGTATATAAATATAAAATTATTTCGAATACATGCTTTATTGGAAACAATAAAATTGGTCAGGCCAATATTCCTTAAGCCGTAACTGACGTATGACGACAAAAAGCTTAAACGTTATTTCGCTGGCCTGAAATGCGTATGCAGATTGCTTTTACAATTTATAAAATCTATACACAGTGAAGAATCGAGCCATGCATTGTGATAATGCTCGTTTTTCGTCAGCCGTCCACCGCTCGACATATCAACAAAATTCATTGCTTCATGACGTAACTGCAATCCTTATAATGGTTTCGAGCAAAAAATGGCATTTAATTTTTATCTGAATTTTATTTGTCAATGTTTTATGCAGTTAATAATAAACATTACGATATTTTTTTGTGTAAAACTGTGTTTTAAATAAGTTGGATGTTTAGTAGAAACTTTGTTTACTATAAGTATTTATATTTTATTCCCTAGATTATTTTAATATTAATAGCGATTGTTAAAAATCAAATAATATGATATATCTAATGTAAAATTTTCAATTGTAAATTTGTGATTATACAGATCTAGGAATCTTCACGTCAAATCCTTTTTTACTTTTTAGAGTAAAACACATTAGATATAATCTTTTGTAAATGTGTGCTTAGCAAAATTAGATTTTTACGCTAAGCAGTTAATAATGCTATTATTATATTCTAATTTGTGAACCTCTACTGATTTCGATTAGGGCCGGAGTATATTTCAGGCCTAGTCAGGTTAAAAGAAGCAATCCGCACTCAGGAGTGGCACCCCAAACTCCAATCTCCAAACATGTCACGATTTAGTTATAAACCGGCCAAGAAACCTTATAATAAGAGCATTACGTTAAACTTTTCTCGACACAAATTCTCATTTTTCTCACTATTAAGGCGCGAGAAACAATAATACCCTAGGTTAAATTTTGTAAAGCACCTACTTCTCCCGGTAATCTTATTTCTTTACTGAAAGCAATATTTTCCCATCTAAGTGACAAAGTGCACTTAGGTCGGCGTGTCTGAAACCAAAACTTTGCCATTTGAAGCGAGTACTACAAAGCAAGTCACAGGCAAAGAAAAGAATTTATGTTCCCGCATTTCACGGGTGCGTTTTTTGTTTTTACGACTGTATCTAGATTGAAGTACCAACTAATACATTAAACATAAGGGTTCTTTTGTAAAGTACCCTCTTGAGATAAGTATATTATTGTAACAGCCCTGGCTAAGGACAATACTTCACATAATATCTTTGTGATCACAATTACTACTAACACCCTTTTGAAGTCCTCTGCTGGATATAGGCCTACTCTTATAGGGTTTTTGTGTCAATAGTCACCTAGTTTGACATGCGTGCTGGTGACTGTAGTCTCATAAAAAGGTAAATGTATGTTTTTTCGTGTAATATATGATAATTTCCAAACGATATGCTTATATCTTCAAAATTAAAGAATAAATTTCAATTCTTCGACCACTGGAGCTGAAGAGCATATTTAATACTGAGTTTATGTTACTTATATAAGTTCAAATAAAAATCGTCATCATTTAATCTAAAGGTAATCTAACCTATAGTAAACTTAGCAATTAAAATGTATAAAACGTAAGTAAAAGCAAGGAAATATATTGACTAGAAAATATCACATTTAGCCAGCGGCATCGCTGCAATAAAACATTGAAAAGCTTTCAACGGATTTCCGGTACGATGATATCGATATAGCTTAAACAATCTCCTAAGATAAACTGCGAATAGAATGCAAATCTTCTTATGTGATATGTGGATAAAGTCTATTTGAATAATAAATAAAATGTATTACTGATACGGTATAATATGTTTATTTTATAACCACGATACCATTTCGTAAGTAAGTGACTTTTCGATGACAATCATTGTTTAAGAATTTTCCAGGAATTTCAAAAATGAAAAGGTAAGGCTATTGATATACTATAGTGAAAATATTTTCTTTTCAGCAACGATAACATAAAAAAAGTATAACAAAAAATAAGACCGACTGCCATGCCACAAAATAGAATAATTTAAAACATATTTCGCTGTATCACGACTATGAAACTATAACCTACGAGTATATGAGTGCTGCCTTTATATAAAATTACATGACATTCATACAAAAAAAAATGTACGTGACGGAATAGATAATCAATTTTTTATTAATATATTGGTTTAGTGACTATGTAACCAAACATAGTCACTAAACCAATATATTAATATACCAATATATAATAAACTAATTCGTGAGTATGATTTAAAACAGAGATTCTATTTTTAAATTATATTTTGTTCCCGTTTGTTTGTTTCCATATTTTCTTTACTTCCTCAAATAAATAAAAGCTACCAAAGCCGTAACTAAACCGTCGCTCATACTGTCAATCAGACACAAATGTTTGTGTGCACGTCGTCTACACTAAATTAACGTTATGCAACTACAATAAAGAGAAATATCCCTCAGATAACCGTAACGGAAAACATGTGCCTGGTAGGCAAAAAAGAGATTCTTATGTTAAATTATACTTTCACTTCTACATATTATTTTCTGAATCAAATAAACTCTACCAAACTGTAAGTAAAACCGCCGCACACAGTGTCAATCAGATATAAACGTATGTGCGCATGTCATCAACACTAAATGAACGTTAGGCGATTACGGTAACGAGAAACATGCCTCAGACAGGCGCGTTCCTGAAATTACATTCGCCGTTGACAAGGCTCGAATTAATTAAAGTCAAACAACGCAACCGTTCTACAAAATTATCTCCTTCGCAAACGGAATTAATAATTTCATTTTGCGTATGCTCACCAGCAAGATTGAAATTAGCGTTACATTTGAATATAAACTTGGATCGTTGAAATGTAGATGTTACTTTTAGACGCGTTTGGGTTTTTTAAGAATATAAATGGTTGATTTTTGTTTCATGTAGACTGCAAAAAATAAACGAATACTTTTGTTACCTTTTTAAAACATTTATTAATATAGATGGCTCGCTGGACTGACGACATTAAGGTTGGTGGTGGTTGGATGAGAGCAGCGGAAGACATAGCGTTGTGACACACCTTGGGGGAGGGCTATGTCCAGAAGTGGAATGAAAAAGGCTAACGTGATGGTGTCGATGATATAGATGTAGCGAGTTGTTTTTAGCAACAAATAAGTGTAGTGGCAAGGATGAAACAAAATGTTCCGCCAACTTTGCAAATAATTTGCTACTTTAAATCTTATAACTTTGACGACCCGCGTGACGGACCCGTCACCATACTGGTCTGACGCGCAGTGGGTTCCGGGTTCGATTTCCGGCCAGACAAACATCTGAATGATGAATTTAGAACTCTAGTTTGGGTGTTTGTGTATTCGTTTTTGTGTGTCCATGGCACCCGTGACACAAAAAGTCCTAGTGAGGGGCTATGAGTGTAGAAAGCGAGTTATAAAACAAAATCATTGTTTAAGAAGTTGATTGTAATATCACGGTGTAAGCCACACTATTACAGCCACGACTTGAAATATTGTCGTTCTACGAATAGAAAACAAATGCAGGGGATAAGTTCGTTGCTTTTCGAATCGTGAAAACCGATAGGTAGACTGCGAACGCACGCTGAGCCGAACGAAATCCGTACCATATTTCATGTTCTCTACGTTATGCGCTTTGTGAAAGAAAATACATTTTTCACTATCTTTAGAGCTTTCGCAGTATATTTTCTTTATTTGTTTCATTCCGGATTCCGATACTTTTTGTTTGGATACATTAATCAAATATTCTGCACCGGTACTTGATTAAGTTTTTCATTTATAATCATGATATGGTTCGTAGAAACATTTCTGCTATTTACTTTATACGAATTCTGAATTATATTTTAACAAGAACTAAATACAGTAAAGACACTAATAAATAATTAATGTCAATGTAATGTCATTTTTATAACCCATTAATGTCTTATAAAAATGCTGATTGTTCAAAAATCAACGCTTCCCGAGATTCAAACTCTGCGCCTCCAGTGGTAACAGAGAGGCAATTTTACACCACAAGTTTATATTTGTTATCATAGACTTTTAATGGGATAATAGAAATATGCATTAGTATCTATGCTTCCTTTATTAATTAGTCAAAGTAATATTTCATTTTATAATAAAATTTCAATGGTAATAAATATAGTTACATTGATATTAATATTTTCCGTGAAATATTTACAAACAGTAATTCCAGTAGAGTCCTCAAACGGTGAACTTAATTGAAAGCACTTGAATGAGCTCCGGAGAATGATTTCTCATTTGCGAACACTTAGTAACGATTCATTTGAGAAACTCATTTGCGAGAGGCCTCCCGAGAACGATTCTCATTTGCATTTGCAGCCGAAGCGTACCTTTACCGTTGCTTACATATCGAGTCACATACATGAGAACGAAGGCCTTGGAAGTAATGACAATGAGAAAGAGGGGAGAAAGGGACTAAGTAGGTAGTATTAAGGCAGTAAAACTTCTGCGCCCAACCTTACGTAGGACTGTATTCTTATTTGGAACTAGACATGCTCCTCGGTTTGACCCGAGTTTAAAAAATACATTTACCTTATTAACTTTGGATAAAGTATTTGGATTTTTATAAAGTAAAGAATCACCTCAAGACATGGGCTATCCGCAAAATCAAATTTAGTAGTTTTGGTTTTTTTAATTTTAAACAGAGACCAACGTCAAAAAATATATGGATTTGCCAGTCCTTCTGTTTTTTAAACATGCGACGCATGACAACCGGAACTTTCATTTTTAGCAGTAACAGTGGCCGCTTAAAGGTAAACATCTTTAACTGTAGCGTAGCGTTGTTCATAGAAAAAAGATCTGCCTTTAATGTGATGGTAGAGCATCAGTCTAAACCGGCAGTCAGCAACAGGCGGACCGCAGTCCGGACAATGACCACGAAATAAAGAACATAGGATTAGTAAATATTCTCTAAACGAATAATGTTTTTAAAGAACGTGCTCCAAATATTATATACATTTGGGAGCCACATAGCTTTTTTTAACCTTTCAACGATAGCCACCAACAACAATAACCCCATCTAAAACTGATTACCGACCCCTAGTCTAAACTCACTCACTTAATATTATGTTATGTAACCTGTATACAAGTTTACATGACATAAAATATCAGCGATTGGATTGCTTGCGAGCGAAGGTGTAACGCTTACCTAAGTGTTCCAACTTTAGATTTGGCGAAGCTCTACATATGGTCAAAGGAGTAAACTTCTAACCTTATGTTATCATTGTATTTACACATATAACAAAGAATCATTCTGACGCTAGTTACCTTCGTAGGCTTTACAGCAGATAAAATTATATAAAATTTATTACAGTAAAAAGTTGATTAATTGTTTGATTAATCAAGAATCGAAATTCAAGAATATCACAATGAATTATGTGAATCGAAATATATTTTACTTTAAGAATAAATCCATTATATTCATTTCGTAAATACGCTCGTCGTTTCTACATATTCTCCAGTTACATGACGGAGCTCGCCGTCTAGAGTAATGTGTTGCTGAGAAAATACTACACATTAAGTGCTCCGACATCTTCACTGGAAGTAATTGCGTTTAATGAGATATTATGAATATAAACAAAGGATAAAATTAAATTGTCTGCTACTAAATAACTGGGAATATTCTAAGCTTGTACGAGTATTTTAAGATAGCATAGTATAAAAACACATCCTATTTAGCAGATGGTATCAATGGTATAGGTACGAGGCCATTTTTAATAGTAGTGACTAATACTGTTTAAGAATCAGTGATTCTTATTTTTGAAGTGAGAATAATAAGCGATTACAAATGCGAACGGAGCCGCAAGAGCTCTGCATACTGCATAATACTTTTCTTAAGAAAAATTTAGAAATTCCTTTCTTATTCCGCATAGAATGGTACATGTCTATGAATTTAAATTTTACATGTAAAGTTTTAGAAACTGTGAGATAAAAGTTTCTTTCACATCATATCTGTTTCTCAGCGGAATACATCTCGGAAACTTTCCTTTATACATGGCTGGGCAATAACAAAAGGCTGTTGAAATCTGCACTCAGCTTGCATCATGAGTCGGGAAGAATGCTCGACTTTTCGAGTGTAGGGGAGCAACGTAACTGTGACATCTTGCCATCTTGCCCACTTTACGTCCTCGTGTACTGAAGACTACTCGTCATTTATAACAATAGGTGAAATTGCTCGACAACATGTAACGTTATTCATCTCTGTACGGTGACCGCATTCGAGGGCTGCAGATGCATCTATTTGTTAAGTATTTTGTTTTAGCGTAAACAAAGAACATTGCTGGCATAAGAAATATTTTGCGCTACTTTTATCTAATACTGTCAATGAATGCTCACTAGTATAACTTTGGTTATCCTTTGCCGGTTGTCTGAATTTAATTTTTAAATATTTCTAATATTTTGGTAACGTAAGTACCATTTTGGTGACGGCAACGTTAAACCTATTTTGATTTTATTACAAATCAAATTTTACTATTATAAAAATTACTGCTAAAATTAACGAACGTTTTTACGTTCGTAAAAGTAATTAATTGATTTTGACACCATCAAATTGGACTAAAATATTTCAATGCCAACTAATTAGTCGTCTCGTGTTAACTTCTGTTGTATAATTATCTTACGAATTATCCGAACACCAAGATTGAAAAGATATAATCCGCAATAAAATTTCAGACAGGCAAAATTGAGGGATGTCTCGTCACGAATATGAATATTCAGTGTTATTCAGACGTTTATCCCAGCGTTGATGTTTCATTTAAAGAGGGGATGACTCTGTGATTTTTTTGGAAACGTTAAGTAATATTAACGTCAACAAAAAGGCCTGAAGTGACCCAGCATTAAAGTCAGCTTATGACTGAGGGCGTGATAGATTGCCGACCGCCCGCCGCGCCCGTTTATTTTTTATTAAATGCCTCCCCATCTGGCTTCAATTGCGGTAACAGCTTTTTATAGTATCTCCCGCTTGATGCGTACACGGAGATATACTTATTACATGTAATGGCGCCGTCATCGACACAAATACTTGGGACCTTGTGGATTTATTCGAATAAAAAGTAGGGTAAGTCTGTCTCTGACTCGTTATAATATTTATAGTAACATTTTTCTCCTTCTATTACACGTGTTTTATAGAAATTATGTAATAATGTACTTTTAGAACATATTTCATTTAGTGAATAATTAAATTTAGTGTAGTAATTAATTTATTTTAATTAAAAACATACATTATTTATCAATTAGGTATATTTGTCAATTACATTAGTTATTTTATTTCATTGCTATAAAATTATAGTCATTATGAGCAACTGTTTTTTATTAAAATGTTATATAGTTATGTTCAAATGGATCTAATATTGCATATTGAAATGTAACTTGCATCACGTTTATGCCCCAGTAAATTCTTTTGACGTCTACTCAGAACGCCAATATTAGATAAGTTATATGCACAAAACTTATTGGAAACATCTAAAATGTTACATTTTCTGATGTATTACATAATTTAATACACTTTCTGATGTTATTCATAAAAATGTTTATCGTATTTTTCTACTATACCTCTGTTAGTGGACTATAACGTACACTATGGAGTTTCTTTGATGGCCAAGTTTAGTTTTCTGGTAATGTCCACTTTGTTTTTTTAGTTAGTAAGAATATTAAACGATTAATTTCATCAGTAGAAGCAAAATAAATTTTGAAACCGTTTGAATTGAGAAGTGGCAGCTCTTTGATATGTACTTTAGCCTCTGGCAGTGAAAGTCCAGGATTCAAATACCCAAGTCTACTGTAAAATTAATCGCTATACATATTATAGGAGATAAGATTAATCTATATATATAAAACTCTTACGTTACAGAGTGACTGACTGACTGACAGACAACGCACAACCGCAACTACTGAGCGTAGAAAGTTGAAATGTAGTATGAAGATTCCTTAAGGAGTGTAGAGAAGTACTAAGAGAGGATTTCTGGAAATTCCACTCAGAAGGGAGTGAAAAGGGTGAAAAACTTTTATATGAAAGTTCTACACTGTTGAAGTTAGTGACTTGAAAATTTGGATT
>DWLI01001343.1:0-15975 GCA_018249915.1 Cecropterus dorantes dorantes | reverse complement strand
GATGATATGATAAAAATGATGATTAACTGAATAGTCTCTAGTGTGGGCGCTAACTCTGTCCTCTGGCTGCAAGTCCAGTCGTAGAAACGACTCGTTTTCTTCACTTATTTGACCACTTCATTCATTTATTCTTATAAACTTTATTCCCAACAATATGTCAGTGACAGATTAGAGTAATAAATAATCGACATAAATCATAATACATTTAAGTGTTTAATTACTTAATTGCTAGAACATTAAGTGTCACCGAAACCCAACAAGCGTATGCCTCTAAGTGGATGAACACATTCTCTGGCACTTGACGTCTCTTTGTTAGACGATGCAATAACGTCTCATGAATCATTTAGAACCTATTTAACACGTAAAACGTTCACGTTACGTATAATAACA
Organism: Cecropterus dorantes dorantes; assembly: GCA_018249915.1. NCBI lineage: Eukaryota > Metazoa > Arthropoda > Insecta > Lepidoptera > Hesperiidae > Cecropterus > Cecropterus dorantes. The sequence continues at coordinate 15,585 of DWLI01001343.1, read as the reverse complement.
TAAACTCTAAAAGCTTCTACCATAACTCCGGCGAGCCTCGTAAAATTGTTAGTTTAGTTTATATTTGTTGGGAAGTTGCGGCCGGTGTTCGTTTCGAGGAATTATAAAAAAATCAACGAGATCTTTAAATGATCATGAAATAAACCGAAGCGTGGTTTGATTACATTACGAAATATTAGCGAACAGTTAAATCGTGGTTACGAAAGATTATAATAAAAACAGTTTCGATTACAGAGCAGGCGTTTGCGATTGCGAGCGCGCGATTTGCCCGGAGGCCGGACGCAGATAGTCCATTCTGATAACTTTCAAACTACGGCTATTCTTTCAACAATTGCAAAGCTGTATGACCTTCCGTTTCTTCGCAACTCTTCGACTATTCTCACACAGGAGTTTCTATCGATATTTATTTAAATATTCAACAAAAGATGTGATGCAACAACAATTTTGAATTTACTCGGAACTAGTCAAATTTCAACGTACAATTTGTTACTATATCCTAGTCTAGTCCATGTTCTAGTTGTAAAATGAAACTAATAGGAGCTACCCTCAAAATTTTCCTTCGTTTAACGTAAAATTGCAGTCAAACGCTCACAGATATAATTTGCTAATAAAACATCTGAACGGCAAATGGGTCGAACTTGATAGAGGTAGGCATTAAATTTGAGTTTCTGGTGATCGCATTCAAATGGGTTAGAATAACCGCTACGCTGCTGCCTACTGAGTCAATACCGCATATCTCATGTAAATATGTCGAACCCAGAGTGAAATTTATGGGTGACTGAACCTTGGGACGATATGCCATAATTCATCGCCTGTGGTTACCCATTTCAGACGGAAAGAAGCGGTATCATAGCTGAAAACTAGCATAACAAAGGCGTCTCATAAATCATTATTATGGATATCGTCACTCAATGTCAGTCATAACTGCACTATCTGGAAGCGACTTCAAACGATGAATAAATCCACACGGTCATATCTGTAAATGTTAACGGTCAGTGAATACAACATTATTACCTGAAAAATACTCAACGGTAATATATCTGTCGAGATACACCATAATGAGATGTGATTGAACACGTCCGTGAAAATGTGAAGTAACTCGGTGAGCCGAGTGGACTATGAAACACGATTAAAATATTAAGCTTCTAACAAGATTGGCTCGGCATCGTCCGTGTCGAATTCTTCCCTTGACCCATAAAAATTTTAATAAAAATATGAAAGTTTTATTTTTACGATATTCCCTCAACGCGATGTCGTTGGATATAAAAATTTCTTATGCATTAACATCAATCTGTCAGTTCTATTTTCGACCTAGATACTCTAAATATTGTACCTATAATAAATACTTAATAAAATTTAGTTGACAAAATTCGTTAAATATCACGACCATAAGTTTATATAGACTTTTATATAAACAATCATTTAGTTTTCAAGAACATTCCCAAATGACACGTATCATTCGAATATTTTTTAGATGCAATAACATTCTCTTTCTTAATCATTAAAACATTTTTGATATTATGAGTGGTTAGCGATACGCGCAAGTAACGCTGAAACCCACCAAAATATCAATATGATTACGTCAAATCACCGAAAATAAAATACGGTGCCGTTCTAGAATATAAGTATGATCATCGACGTAATTCTGTCATCGGGCACGCAATTAGACGCGAGTGATGCGCCGTCACACTCTAGAAACTAACGACAAAAGACACTTCTGATGGGACGACCGGAACTGTGTCTGACGACCCGAGCGATGGAGCGGTCACCACGCCGGCCTGACGCGCAGTGGGTACCGGGTTCGATACCTGGTTAGACAGGCATCTGAATAATGAATTTAGATTTCTGTTCAGGGTATGAGTGATTGTGTATTCGTCTGTGTGTGTCTATGGTATATACGATAAAGAAATAATCCTAGTGCTGGCAAAGAGTTTAGAAAGCGAGTGTAGCATTATAGATGTGGTACACAATGGTAAATTATTATAATGTAATATTTGAAATTATGAAAAACGATTCATGATCAGCAGCTTATTTGCGAATCAGTTTAAGTAGAGCTCAGACCCAAAAATAAATGACATACCTTTTTTGAATAATTATATCATCGGGCATGCAATTAGAATAATGCGTTTCACTCTAAAAACTTTTGACAAGATACACTTTTGATCTGTTGACCAGACTACGTTTTAATGAATGTGGTACAAATAGTCAATTATAGTTACAGTTAGTGAAGGTGATAAAAGATCAGCTTATTAACTATTCAATTAGAGTTAAGACCCAAAAATGAATAATGTACATTTTTAAAATATTACTGACACTTTGCACCTACTTAGAGGCTAGTGATTAAATTGTGTTCTTATAAGTCTGATACAAATTGCAAAAAAAAAAAATTAAAATTTTAACGGTGCAAGTGAATGGTTTGCAGTTATTAAAGATGATAAAAGATTAGCCGCTTTAAGATACGGTTGAATTAAGAGCGGAAAATGAATAAACCTTTCTAAAATAATTATGTCATCAGGCGTAAAATTAGACGCGAGTGATGCGCTGTCACACTCTAGAAACTTTCGACAATATATAAATTTGATTTTATGATCGAACTACCCGTTGCGTGCGAGACTATTCGTCATACAAAGTTTTAATGACGAATATTACGCCTAGAATCGCCTAGACTAGTTTATAGATAAACTAGTCATGTAAAACTTGTCTGTAGATCTATAAGATAGTAAGAAACATTTTATTAAAGTAGGTATCACGTAGCCACAATGCGGTAACAGACACACCTACAAGGTATTTCTATTACTAACTCTACACTAATCTCTTCAAAGCGATAATACATCGTTCTGTACGTAATTACTTCGAGTAATTTTATTATAATTACCAATAGATAGATATCAAAAGCCGTGTTACGAAGAATACCGTGTAACTGCATCAGCATTAACGGTACAATATTTGCAAATTAAAAACGTGAGGAGATCATCCATTTAACAAAAAGTTCTAGGCAGATATGAGGTAGATTTATTAACTAGCTAAGTATATTATTAAAAAGTCTACTTTATAATTGTATGCTCGAGTTTATAGTCTGTGATTTATTTATTCTGACTAGTATAGAACATTTATATGTAGAGAAAATAAAGATTGTACGATTATTAAATTTATCAGCGTTGTGTACCATTTCTATTATTTAATACGCCGGTTAACGGACCGCGAATTTATTGTTTTTACCATTAAATGCCGAGTTTTTATGATTAACACGCATAAACAACATTACCTACGTATACATACATACATCGGATAGCATTTATGACTTCCCGTGTTGTCGCTCTACCCAAATGTACCAAAAACTATTAAAGAACTAACCAGAAGAATTCCAAAAATAACTATGACTAAAGTGTGATATGGATTGCTGAATTTATATACAGATTTTTTTCAAAACCTAGTCCAAGGAATATTGTCGCATATCGTAATATTTGTGGTTTCACGCGCTTTAAAAAAATTGTAACATTTTTAAAATGTAATGAAATAATAAATTTTCATGAGCCTCGAGATATGGGCTTTAAATATGTAAAATATTTAAATTGAATCCAGTGGTTGTGGTTAGATGCGTTTTGAAACACATAGACAAATAGATTCAATTTTTTTTTATATAATATAAATTTTAGAAAATATATGCGATGTAAGTGTAAATCTTTCATTTTTACGATATGTATGGATTTGATATTAGTGCATCATCGTAAGTGGACATAAAATGTGAATGTAGAGACCACATAATGGGGTAACCGTCTTGTTTGACACATATTTAGAATTTTTATTATGTGCACAGGAATTTAAAGAAATATGTTATCGTTGATAGGTATGATTTTATGGGGTTCCAACGCTCCGTGAAACTATCAGCAGAATTTAGTGTCATTTTTATTGACACTCAAAAATAATAAATGACTCACAACACGACGTTGGTAACGAGGTCTAGGACATTATCTATTATAAATCATTTAATTCAAAATTATAATTAGACCAGATTCTGACAAAAATAAAAGCTTATTGCAAACTTTATAAAAGTTTCCTTTAATCAAAATGCTTCGAAACCAAAAGCATCGCGACTGCCCAAGAGTTGGTAAACATATAGATACCCATCTTTAGGCAAACGAATAACAACTAACCTACTATGGCCAGCCAAGTGCCTATACTCGTACATGGTATAATTCCATCTAGTTATGCGACGCACGCGCAGAGACGCGCGCTCAGTGGTGAATCATGCGCCCGCTCCGTCATGTCATGTTACGACCTCGAATATTAAAGCTAGTGTTGTGCCACAGCGCATGAAGATAAATATCGACAAATGCAATCGATAAGCTTTGTTGATCAGTATTTTTAGATAATGTCGAACATTTTTTTAACTTTCATGGCCATACATCGCGTGAATTCAGGCATTGTTAAGTAATGCAAGGTGCTTAATTAATATTTTAATTTATTTAAAGTAGTTTTCAATGCAATACTCATTACAGAATGGCTCAGTGTAAATGATTACATTTAATGAATGCTTCAGTCTACTGCACTATTCCAAATCAACACGATAATTCAAACAAAAGAAAAAGGATTTTTTGTCTGAATATAATAAAAACAAAAATATTTCTATATCGTAACTGCTCACTTTTAGCTGAGGGGTTAATTACAAAAACTTTGAAACCGCGTGAATAAGAGCAAAACAGCGCTTTCTCATACAATTATCAACAATAATAATCGATATACTTGTAAATAACGTGAATTCAATAAAAACAACATAGTAAACTATAAGTTAAGAAATCACTGATAAAAACTGATACAAAAATGAACATCAAAAATATAAACACAACGTGTTTCAATAAAGCGGGATCATCCGATTAGCCAGGATTAATTCTGAACTTACTTTTGTAGTATTCCCAACTACATATGATATTTGATAAACAACTGTTGTATTCTATTTTTAAATTGTATTCTATTTTTAAACGATTGCTAATCGTTTAACGATTGAAAACCGGCTGTTTTAAAAAAATCCTTTAAAAGATTTCCTTTACTATTATCGATATCGTCATATTTTTAAATCACATTCGTCTACATGACTAGCGTCATGCTAATCTGCGGCTCGGATGTCATCTTACGTAACAGGCGACCGCAGCCAGTGTGTGCGCGGCTTAACTCCGCACTAGTTAGTAAGTGTCCCACATCAAGTTTTACGTCGGGAACATGTTATAAATATACATTTGTTTTCATTGTCAGACAAATAAAATAAAAAAAAAACTATCTCAAGTCTCATCAGTTTTTTCAAAAAAGTTAACGTTAAGTTACTTTTTACAAAGCAGGAACGATCTCTTAAAGGATAAAAAGTACGTTATTTAGCTTAGTTTTCATTTAATTGTCAAAATTTTGACAAATTTCTTGAAACTACTCCATATAAGGTAATCTATTGACACATTAAAAAAAAGTAAAATTTCTTAAAAAGGACAAATAGAAATATAACGTTCATATAATACCAATAGCGCTTTAAGAAACTCTCCAAAATGCTACCTCAATTTCACTTTCGACAAAATGCCATTTTCGGAATAGGTCCCTCTTATTCTCACCGTTCGATATAAACCTTCATACATGCCTCAATATGCAATAATTTATAACCTCTATAACCACTATTTGATACGTCTAACAACTAATTCGATCAATTTCAATTACCTCTGATTCTACATAATCCTTTAATTATCCTAGCGTTTGATTTACCAGCTAATTTTCCTCAGTGGAGGGAATTGCATGCCTTCTATAGTATTAATTAGCTTGGTTAAGACGTGGTAGGATTATCTGCAATGTCTCATCGTGAACATCAATCCTTTACTGTCTTACTATTGATATAGTCTCATCTTAGAAGGAGGCAACCGTTTTTAGGGTTCCATAACCAAAAGGTAAAAACGGGACCCTATTACTAAGACTCCCGACTCACACTTGGCCGGTTTTTATAACAATATATTACTTGCTACATATATAGTTGTTTTTTTATTGGTATGATACTATATGAGGTTGTTCACAGTGTCATAGCAACGTGATTATACACGGCCCTCAATCTTAAATCTTCCCAACAAATCAATGCAATTTCGCTTGTGTTCTTTCATTACGGGACATATAAGAATAAAAGCAACATTCTGATAGTCCCGCTCAATCAATCAATATTAAATAGCACAAAGTTGCGTAATCTAACCAGCATTGGAAAAAGTAGTTTATTTCATTACATTGGCCTCTTACGATTGTAAGTGGCTACTGCCATCCAAAAACATCTATAATTATTGCAAAGGTATTTTTGCCTATGGACTAATTTACAAGTCTTTGTATAAGTGTGTCTCCTTAATGATAACACAAGAGCCGTGTTATAAACCCCCTTTTAAATGATCCAAGTAGCTCTCATTTCTTTTCCGAACCATCACCATGTTCAAGTTGATTGACTTTAATGGTTGCCACATATACGTCTTACGTCTTCAAACATTAAAGAGAGCTCTCGAACATGTTTGCTCACGATTAAACCTTCGCCGTTTAATTCATAAGCATTGGATACATACATTTCTAAATATATCTTAGCTAACATACATTTTGTTTATTTATTTATCGCAAGAATTCATCACCAACACATTCATAGCCTTGACTAAGCTCTTCTTTCATTTAAAGTATGCATATTGAATAATTTTAAAATACCCGTGAAGGTTAACCATTAGAGAGACGATAATAATATTTCTTAAACAATTTTACTGAAGCAAGAACAATAATCTTAAGTGAGGTTATTTTCGTAAAATAGGATTATAATGTTTGATCGTTAATATAATGATTTAATATTTATCTAAACGTGCAACTGGTATCTTAAAATTCTTTTAGACGTTTATGCTGGAATTCTCACATGTTCTTTAGATATTTGTGATCAACACCCAATAAGGTATTGAATTTCCAAGTTGAAATACTTTAAGAAGATATATCTGTATGATTATACATACTTATTATCTAAGAATATGGTTTAGATTAAAGCAGCGCCAAATAAATACATGGAGATGGTACCACGGCATTCACCACCAGGTGGTGGAACCAGGAAAGTTCGACAGGGGTATCATCGCCACATGTATTTCTAGCCTGAAACAGTTATTGCGTTTTGGTGAAAGGGTGTGGTTGCCGACTTATTAATATATGAGGCGACCATCTTGGTCCTCGAAAGTCGAAAGGAATCTGTGATCGACTCCAGATCTATATGAAGTGGTTTATTAACTTAATAAGTGGTATTAATAAGTGGTATTAATAAATAAAAGTTACTAATACTACTAACACTATCAGGTAGGTAAACCATAAGTAGCTCTGCTGAACTAAGTTACCAACTACTGCTCCTGTGTCCGTACTAACAACTAAGACTGGCAGCTTAAGTACTTTTAGTAGTACCATAATCACACAACCATGAACTATGCGCTTCACTTGACATCGTTACAGAAGAGTATATGCATCGATATACGTGACATTCGATTTTAAACAATATTTTATGCATGATTTTACCCAGTTAAAAATGTCTTACGACGTTAAAAATAAAACAACGTGACAACAAATAAGACACAATGCTATTAAAACCAAAATTAAAAACAATTAATTATGGAGTTGTATGTATGTCTCTTTTACGTCTTAACAGCGACACACAACTCCATAATGAATTGTTTTGACATATAAATTAATAGACACGTAGTTATTACAACTCCGAATACATTAATAACAATGACAAGATTCCGCTAACGATTTTGTTATAACACCACTTCATTACTTTTGGCGTAGCTGTGACATATGCAATATGTACAACTCCGTGTTGATAAATGTGTAGTACGAATGTTTGGTGTCCGATACACGCATAAAAACGGCTTAGCGGATCTGAACTAAAACTAAATTATACATGTTAGCAGTCCATGTCGCGGATTAATACTTAATACCTAACTACTTGAGTGTTAAATCCGACAAATCAAATAGTTCTCGTGGGATTTATAGATATACGAAAAGAAGTCACGGTCAACGGATACGGAGTGTTAGCGGTTACATTAATCTTGTGGGGAAAAATGTGTTGTTGTTGATATTAGAAACGTCGACGCGCGAACTAAGCCGTTGGGTGGCCACGCTACCATAAAATGTGATTTATCGGTGTACACTTACTAACTTTGCTATAAACAATATGTATGGGCCTTCCTTTATTTAGATATTTTTATGAGTTACTTCATGCTTATTGGCGCATCGAGGGAACTCGCTAGATGTCGCTAATGTGGATTATTATATTTTTTCAATAGGTGATATGACCGGATATCTAACGTATGTAACACCGAATACTGAAAAGGCTATAATGTGTTTTCATGGAAGTTAATTTCTTATTAATATGATTTAATGTAAATTGGTGTGTTGTTACTAAGTCGTTTGACGGTGATTGAGCCTTTACTGTACTGGTCTGCTCATACGACTACCGTCGCATTATTATAGTACCTATCTACTTCTGACGAAAACTATTCACGCCGTTATATTCAAAAACATAACACGACAATTCCTGTTTTTATTATTGTCTCGAGATCTATAAAAAAAATCGGGAATACAAGTTTTCAAGCATTTATCTCCAAGACACATACTATCTGTTTGCTAAAATTCTTGAAAATTATTTAATTAGTTAAGCCGTGAATGTGGAACAAGCAGACACTCAAATTTATTATATATATAGTATGTAATTAGTTTTTTGCTTTGCAATATATCCGGTTTATTTTACACATGTGTCTTATCGTCAAAACAGCTGAACTATTTGGATCAAAAAAAAGAAGCGTCAATTTTTTATTTAACGCGCAAATATTTATTTAATTCACATCCTACGACTATTTTAATACAGAAAAGCAAGACAAAATCAACTAGGTTAACGAACTAAATACATATTCGTTTATTAGATGCTCAACATAAATCAACACACGTCTATTTTTCCTGTGCCACCACATCACCTGTGGCGGCGCGGACGGTCGCCGTCCATTTTGCATTCAACAGCGCGCGACCACCGGAAACGGGCTGCCCCCAAACTGTTCCCTTCCGGCCGTGTCCCGCTCGTGAAGGTACGACACGCGTTCGTGTCCGATTCGATTATGTTTATTGAAGCCATTGAAGGCTTGATTATTTTGTGTTATCCCATTACAAAAAAGAGGCGGGTATACGTTTGTGTGTGTACGAGTATACCGATTCTTCCACAGTTTGTTCATCAATTAGCGTGATTCTATTTTGATTATGAATATACTAACTACAAAATGTCTACTAATTGTCGTAAATGTTGTCTTTGAATTGGATAATGAAGAGATTTCGATTTACAAATGCAAAATTATTTCTTGTTTTTTTTTTTTTTAACTTATATTTACATAATAGTAGGTAACTCAGATAAATCTTGCAAAATATATAGTATATATACTAACAGTGATTTAACACAAAAACCAGGAAATTAAATCTTGTCAAATGTTACATATTCTGTGAACCATTGTCACACAAAAATTGCAACCCAAAAGTAACCGTTCTAACTACTGCTCTACGCTGTCACCGCAAACGATTTAAAAACATTCAACACCACCATGACCAAACATTAAATAGCAATTATCTTGACATCTCGTACCTTCTATGACCACGCAATGCGTTTCGGCGTCTACCGCCCGACCCCTTCTAAATACCCTTACAGTTACATCGTGCATACATTAAGCATAGTATTGTCACGCCCTAACATCCGCAGTTGAGACACCGTTGGCTGGTGGCGCGATGAATTTTTTATTCCCCATTAATCGCCCTACTTGCTTCATCCGGTTGACTTAATATTAAAAATTGATGAACGTGATTCAGTGGACGCTATCAGCGTAACGGTGTCAGCGACAGTTGTTCAGTAACTACGTGCTTGAATTATTCGTGGAATTAAAAAACTAGTGAAATCTTGGCAATCTTTAAAAATAGAAAGCTTTTGGATATTTTGGTTTAATAGGACCTACATAGCGATTGCAATGTTAACGATCATCGTTTACTTTTTAACAGAAAAAAGACGATTGTGTTGCTAAAAATCGACTCCATTTAACTTACTGCGGATATTTTGTGTTTATAAAAAATCGTACTCTATATATTATAGTGTGCATAATTTTCTATGTAAGTAATAATTAACGTAGGGCAAAATAAGGTGTACGAGATGCTTTTGTAGATAAATAGCAGCAACGCAGCTATCCTTAAACCCCAATCGAAAGACCTACATATGTAAATGCTTAACCACACATTTTAATCTATACCACAACGAAAACTAAACCAAAAAGAAATTAACGCGCATAGTGAGTACCCGTTACATATTAAAGTGTTATCCGCACATTTCAAAAGTTAAATTTATTAAGAGCAAACAATGCACGCGTAGTTTAAGACGAAACGCGCCGTCGTAAGACAAATGAAATGGCCAAGATGTTGTACATCTATCGTAGAAAACACAGGATCGCGTGCAAGAATCCGGCGTGGAACAATGGGCGGCCTTGAGGCGGCGCAGTAATCACTGTTCCAGCGTTCTCACAATGCACGCCGCCCCCGGACCAGAACACTTGCTGACGTCCCATTTCGTTGCGTTTCGCTGCCGAAAGGACAATACAAATTTCGTCTTTTCAACTTTCGAATGAATATTTTGGTCTTGATTCAAAACTTACTACCATTTAATGATATGACACCTGTCCTATTTGTATAAAACGTATCAACAAATCAAGAGAAATGACAAACATATTAGCTTTCAAAACATTTCATTATTATATTATATCACGCTAGATGACACAGTTAGCGAGTATGTAAGCTTGTAAAGCGAACTGATAAACATGCAATAATACGTTTGTTTGATCAAAAGCGCTTATGTACATATATTAATTCTATGTCGTTATTACTTGGACATAGATCTAAATGGGTGTTTTTTTAAACATGAAAATATTTTGTGGTATCTTTATTTCCCAATAAAAATATCATTAAATAAAGATATGGCAAAAAACTAAAAAGCTTCACGAACAATATATCAATTTTAAATCCCCATCAAAATCTGTTTGGTACTTAATGAGATAAGCGCTCGGAGAGAGATAGAAAAATGTTCTCGAGGGACTTTCTTTCAGATATGATATCTTACATACAAAACATAATGGACTCTCTATACATATAATGTCATACTTATATTAATCGTCGTAAATAATAGCCGTTATCTGTTTTATTTTACAGTTTCGAAATTATTATATACTTGTAGAAATAATAAGCAACAAAAAAGGCTTTTAGAAAGCATTTTATTATGGATGCAAAGAATGCGCATACAAATACACAAGTTTAATTCAGAAAAGACATCCCAATTCAGTTTCCATCTGGCCTGGATTTGAATCCGAAACTTCATGCCCTTAAACCGAAAAGATAACGATCCCACGGGTCAATCATCCAATCCAATTAAACCTAACCTCAATGTTACAATTATAACAACTAAGTATTAACACAAGCGCATTTTCACGGTGAGGTCACAACGCCGCGTCATTTAATTTGTTCATAAATATTTACTTGCGTACCAACATTGTAACAATCACGTTTTATCTGTGTTTACGCAGCGGCCCGCAAATAACTGTAATTTTATCCAATGTCGTGAGAACCGGCGTTGGGCAAGAAGCTGCAGAACTAACCACTGAACTAGTTCACAGTTAATCTTTACAACAATCATTAAGATAGGTAATGCACTATCTTAAGGTGCTACGCGTTTTGTTTTCGGCAATTTTGTTATAGTTTTAGAGGTCTATAAAAGATATAAAGAAGTTTGCGAAAAACTTCGCGTTTCAATACGTCTTTGCTGTTATAGAGGTACGTATTTGAAAAGACAAAATAGTTTTGTCTTAGTCTAATGATGTGAGCTTAAAATTTCAGTATGGTAACTTACCTAGATGTGTTCTAAAAAACCTAATTTTAATCAAAGCAACGATAGGAAAACATATTTGCGATAAAGATCAAGTGGAAATTGTTTCCTTCTTAATTTGATGACAGATGTTCATGGGTTACAGTTTCCAAACAACATTTAGTGGACAATCCACTAAATGTTGAATGCAATATGCACTGCACTATGCACGAATTATATTCACTAATAGCTTCTGTTATACAAACACAGCAACTGCACAATGCACCTTAGAAAAATACATTTACACCGATAAAACAACTAACGCGTGCAATTAAAATTATTGCCACTCGTAAAACAACCGTTACGGTTGGAAATGGATTCATAAAAAATTCAATTCGATCGAAAGTCAATAGTTGATTTTACGATAAAAACTTAGTCCCAAGGGCGAACTCGCCGGAAAACTAACGTGCAACTTTAGATACATATCGTTCGGTATAAATATTTCGCTTGCGTTATTCAAATAGATTGAATATCGATCTTTGTGGAGCTTTGCGAGTGGTATTAGTGGCATACATGTGTCGGAGTGGCGGTATACTTTTATTGGAGACATGGACGTAATAGTAGTATAGAGTCCGAAAATATATTTCATAAAGATAAGTACGGGTTAAAAAGATACGTAATTTGCCTCATACAGTATGTCATAGGATGAGACAAAGTGTAACGACCAGTTTCAAACCAATTTAAAGGTACATACCATTTAAAGGTAAATACTGGTTTTGTATTGCAATATTATCTTCTAAATAAATGATATTACATTATAAATTATATTATTGTATTCAAAAGTATGTTAATAAAACATAGACATGACTCCAAAATTTTGTAGGTGCACCGTCCGATAAAAGGTACTTAATTATTGATATATCAAACGGAGGATGATTTATCAATTACATTAGGAGTCCATATTGCAACTTAGTCGATGCTAGGAGATTTCAATCAGAAACTCAATCAGCAAGCTTACAAAACCGACACGGTGCAATCCAATACTCGGTGAAATCGAGACCGCACTCCGTAGTTACTGTAAGTGAAACCGTATACTATGCAACTTCCGTCCACAATATGTTAGATATCCGATGACCGTCAGTAAGGTACGGACTCGGCCGATGTTGTGGTCAGATACGTCCGTCTGACTTAACGTTACGTCATACGTCCACATCCTCCCCTAATCCCAGTGTCCTCCCGTCCCGCTCAATTGCTGACGTTGGACACTGGAGCGATTATCGAATTACGACTTTAATCTGTTACCGCAAGCGGCAAAGACGTTGTATTACGAATCATTAAAGGCGTATTTGGAATCATTAACGGTACTTCAGAAACCGTACACGATATAGAAGCGAGAGACGCGTAACTACATTAAATATTCTCCACTTTGTAGAAAAGTGGATGTACTAACTTCATTTTTACGTCGTTATGATAACGCGTTTACAAAATTCATAACTTTAGCTTTAATAAGGTCGTTGGAAAGAGCGAAAGGAAAACGCGAGGGGGATTATAAGGCCATACCTAGACAAGTTGTAAGGGAGTTACGAAAGCCTAATAAAAAATACATAACCGAGTGCCGTCGGCAAATGAACAGAGGGACCTACGACGTTAGGAACTCTCGGGGGAGCAATATAAAAATGATATAATGCTTGCAGCGGTGTCGCAGTAAGAAAATCGATGAACGGAAAATGTCAAAACACGCACTAAAAGCTTAGCCATTAAATATAATATACTTTCCATGACAGTTTATAGTTTAAAATGATCAATACTAAATGTATACAAAAGCCATACCAGTCGCGAAGATGTAGACATCAGAAAATTTGTAAATACATACCTGAAACAAAAATTATCAACATTAAATAAAAATGCAAAGCTTCAGATCTGCTATCTATAGTTGTATATATTATGCAGTGAGAATGTGGAATTTTTAGATTAAACTACTTATTATAATATGCTCTTAGTTTTAATATATTAAGTCTTTTAGACTTTTGTCGCCATTTCGGAAATTTTTCCGAATGACAATTTAACTTACGTACTTGCATTAGGATTTGGTGGGAGCTTGTACCCTCTAATTCAAGTAGATCTATCAATGACTGTGCCTTTGTCAATTTGTTTATAAATAACATACGCTCTTAGAGAAGTTTGTATCAGCTGTTTATGTTGGTGGCATAAATACGGTCGTAAATTAGAGTTTGATTGACACACCGAATACTACCCATAACGTAAATAGAAGCACAGGCGCCATTTAACTGAAGATTCGAAGAAGATGTATATACGTCGCATTCCGTGCTTCAAATTGTTTCCAACAAAATAACAAACAATACACGGTGGTATGCACAATGATGCACTTGGATAAAATCGACCTTGGCTTCTGTTTATCTTGGACGCAGATCGCGATATGTAACAATTTTAATCGCACGAGAATTTATACAATACGACGCTAATACATGCTAATATGAAACACCTTCTGATGGGAACCAATTGGCTGTACTCCCGCGCACACCGACAAATTACCGCCGTCTTGCGCCGCCATTGACAGATTTATCTCGCGTGTGGGCCGGGCCGCCGATTTTATTGTAAATCAATCGTTCCGTCAGCCCTTTGTGCCGATTGAGTGTAAACAGTCACACCTCCGACTTTAACGCAGTTGGAAGTGCCACGTGAGTTACGAGATACGCTACCAATTGAGTTTATGCTTATTCGACAGTTACTTTACTTCGACTTTCAAGGTACGAAGTTACGCTACAATCATACGAAAAAAAGTTGTTTTATTTTGAACAAGATGCACGTTCTTCGTTTGTATGAATACTCGTAGATGTATGTAGTAAAGAAACTGGTAGTTAGATACTTTCGTAATTAAAACGTATAATTTAACACTTATTGAGTTAAATTAATGGTGAATCTTAGATTTCTTTTATCTTACTTGCGTTTATCTACACAGTTTTTTTTTCTATATCCAAATTTAAAAAACTATTAAATCATCTCCTATATAATTACCTTAGGTCCTTTTCTATTTCGAACCATATTTATTAGTTACATCAAAATTGATTCAGAGGTTAAATCTCTGAATTTTGAACGTGAACGTGAAATCATAACAAAAAGAATTTAAACATGGACATAAATAATTTCTCGTTTAGGATATAGATGTGGATTCCTTGAATCCTACCTAAACGTACAACTTGTGTGATTGTTATTAATTTGATTGCTTGATTGCACAGTAAGAAATATTTCCTTAACTAGATTCTAGCTCCTCGTAATGGTAAGACGTAGCATAATTATAATATCAATAGGAAAAAAACATAACAAGTGATTCAAAACCTCAATCTACATGCTTGTAATCACACAACATTGCGCAATTTATTTTAATTCACATTGCAAAATATATTGTTAACATCAAATAATAATCCACAAACCAAATCGCGCGATAACATCTTTTCATTGTAACCGACAAACGCAACAAATTTATGCTATTCTAATATGTAGTGTGTTAGTCACTAAAATGTTTTGCAACATTTACAACTTCACACGAATTTCTGTACACTACATTCGAATTAGTTGGATTTATTGTCCGTGATGTGCGAATTGTTTATTCGATACATTAGTTTTAGTATTACTTCGATTATTTAGAAGGTGACCCTTGAGCATAA
>DWLI01001342.1:0-15976 GCA_018249915.1 Cecropterus dorantes dorantes | reverse complement strand
AATATATATACAAAACTTGAACCAACTCATAAAAGAAAACAACCCTTACCCTTCAAAAAAAAAACCTTACTACTTACTATCAGAGGTCTTCCCAAGTTCCCCGACACTTTTTCATATTCACTTTTTATTGATATGACAATATTACTTAATTTATAAATGGTTTTTTTCTCTTTCACAAAAAAAAACTATTCGTCAGATTTCACTGAAATTTGGCACACAGATAATGAGCTAGATTAACACATG
Source organism: Cecropterus dorantes dorantes (assembly GCA_018249915.1). Lineage (NCBI taxonomy): Eukaryota > Metazoa > Arthropoda > Insecta > Lepidoptera > Hesperiidae > Cecropterus > Cecropterus dorantes. Next base: position 15,733 of record DWLI01001342.1, on the reverse strand, counting down.
GGATACTCATTAATAATAATAACAACGTTTATTGCATCATGTGTCAGATAGGAAAGTCAGAACAGTATATAGGCAATGTGACAATATAAAACCTTGCAAGGGCGCTAGAATACAGTAGACGGTAGTTAACAATTTCAATATTATAAAGTTAAGTAAGTCAAGATTAGATTACCGTGGTAAACGTGACTGAAGTGGAAAAAAGTTAGTATTACATAGACATGGTAGAGTTGTTGAGACATATAAGATCCATTAGTAAGATGATGGTAAACTGTAAAATATAAACTTCGCTACCAACCTACCCGCTGACAGGGCGCTTCTGCGCCCTACTCGCTACGATTTTAATTTTTTTACTAGAGCCAAGGTTCGTATCCCAGGCACGCACCACTGATTTTTCAAAAATGGTTTACGTATTAGAAATTATTTATCACTACTTTACGGTGAAGGAAAACATCGTGAAGAAGCATGCACACCTGAGAGTTCTCTACTAAACAAAAAGAGTTCTCAAAGGTGTGTAATTCGCACTTGGCCAGCGAGGTGGACTATGGCCTAAAGCTTTCTCATTCTGAGAGAAAACCCGGTTCCAGCAGTGGGACAGTTATGGGTTGTCGACGACTGAAATAGATATGTAAGTATCCATCATCAAGCCCGTATCATCTACCCCAAGTAACTAAAACGAAAACGAACGAAAACAAGTTTATTAATAAAACAATGATTCTTCGCACACTTTATTGACTATTTATTATTTCCTTTTCAATTATGTTTAAGACGTAATTGTCAAAATGTATTTTGCGATATACAAAAAAACAGCGTTTCCAATTAAAGCTATAAACTATTATCGTATCGACATGTGAAATACAGTTTCTACATTTACAATTAACAACTGAGGATAAGATAACGTGAGTATCCATAAGTAGGTACTACGAGGGTAAATTTTTACAGTATAAAATATACTATAATAGAGTACTATATATATAAATAATAATACTGTAAAAAATATAGTTTACTGTATATTTCAATATCTTAAAAATAAAGTTTCATAAGAGTGGAACATATAAATTAGGAATTATCCTTCTAGACAAAATTATTTTAGTACTGCTACCATCTACATTAATAATTTATGGGTTTTAATATAAGTCGTGTATGTGCTTTCATTTTTATATGTTTGGTTATAATCAATGTAAGCGTCTGTCTACATTACATTTGCAAGTTTGACTTTGAGTATTTCTTAAATTAAATATCATATATCCTTAATTATCATTTACTTAAACGGTGAAGTAAAACGTTGTGAAGAAACCAGCACACCGAAATTTAAATAAATATCTCAATATTTTTTAAGTATACATTATTTATAATGAACTTTTTTCATTCGTTGAAAATAGTGTTTTCTTCTAGGCCAAAATGAGCTTACCCTTATAACCCAGGAGGTAGCGTTTCATTTTATCTTTTACAATAGACTTTGAATGATAAGTTAACTAAGGGTCCGCTGACGCACCCGTGATGGGTACGGGTGGTTCCTGAAGTGGTAAAAAAAGGCTTGAAGTCATAGCACGCCTGAAACTTTTTTCATATATAGTTTACATAATACTACTACTAATACTAATACTGAACGTAAAAACCTGTCAGCAAGATATAAGAAAATCACGTAAATAAAGTTAGTTAGTACCCAGGATGAAATTTAACAAAGTGATTGTTAAAATTATTAAAAGTATGAAAACAACAATTAGCTGCGTGGGTAACGGTGGAAAGTCAGCTGATGTAGTAAAATTTTAAAATATTGAGTATTGCTACTGCGCGTTGCAAGTTCGTGCTAGTATATACATATAATCCCCCTTTACCATGCCATTGACAATTTTTTTAAGCTCAGTATAACGTAAACTATTTATGAAAAAAAAAATCAGCCGGCGTATTTAGACTTCAAATTGTTTCTTTTTTTACCACTTCCGGAACCATCCACATCCGTGTCCACCGCTACTTGAGCAGCTGACGGTTGGTTTACTTATTGGTCATATAAGATCAACCATCGATGACAATATCAGTAGGCTTACTAAGACTTTTTTATTTCCAACGGTACCTCCCGGATTATTATTTTTGTTAACATATCAGTACACCTTAAAACCACTTAATTTATTATCAGTATGAAATAGAAGACATCGTATTCTACAAATAAGCGTATATTCAAATCTTTGTGTTAATTAGATTTTGCGTGAAGACATCTCACACCAAGAAAACATACATAAGCAGAAACCACTCATTAAGTTTATTATAAAAAACAATTAAATGTTCGTTGTATTAATTATTCATATCACTCAAAGGTCTAATTGTATCAAAACGATTATATATGTAGTACAAATAAAAAGCATTTTAAGTATCAAACTGATGTTAATAGGAATGATGCGAGAGATCCCAAAGCAGGGTGGACGGATTTCTGTGATTTGTATGGTCTGATATATAACATCGCGATAATTCTCATCTGCAATCAATATTACATATAATATAATGAACGTATTATTGAAGAGGGTAAACATTTAGAAAAGTAAAAATAAGAAACAATAATAAATATTACAACCCATTAATAATCACGCGTTACGAGAATCTCCCGTCAATTTATATATATAAAAGTAAAAGTATGTCTCCCTAACCACTGCGCATAGCACTGCTGTTAGGCAGCAATAGGTAAGGCGGTGTTGGTTCCGGAGTCGAATCACAAAGAGTTCTACCACCTTTAAATAAATGAGAACACAATTTTGTTGTTCACAATGCTAATTTTATATTAGGTCTTTTTTATTCTTACCGTCCGATTTGGTCGCTGCGGTGTGGGCAGTATTTATTGGTGATTCAAACTATCATATGTATTAACGTAATGATGCAAACTACTTAAACAGAACCGTGATTACCTAAGTATTCACGTAGAAACTGCCTTCCTATAATGTATTTGATTTTATCAAACTCCTGCAGTATCATCTCGGCGAGTATCACAATTACTGCCAACAACATCATCGCAATTGATTCGTCGATCATGTATGCCAAATATGCTTCACCTGGTCTCTGAAATAAAGTTAATAAGAGAAAATATATTTTTATTTAAGAAGATATTAAAATAATTATTACAACTTACTTACTAAATTTCACGAACTTACCGAATGTAAAATTGCATTTATGTAGACGTAAATGTATAAAATGCATTTTATTAAACAATCTAAGCAGTTAATAAACATCTGTAACATGAAGAACGCACTGAATATTAACATTTATTTAACGAAGAGGACAAATAAATTTCATGACATTTCTAAGTAACTTCCACTATGACTTACTATTAGTGACATTTGCGAGCTGAAGTTCTGCGCCGTGTCCAATAATCTTTTGTAAGCATGTAAGAATTTTTTTAACGTTTCTATCTTATGATCCGTACTAGACTCTATAATATCAAGTTTATTAAGAAAGATTCTGAGATGTTTCATTTGTTTATACAATAACTCGAATGCCATTATTCCCGGGAAAACATTAAGTAGGTTTGTAAAAGTTACTAGCATTCCCGCTAAGGAAGCGTAAGACCGAAGCATTATAGTACCGAGAACCGTGTACTGATAGATACACTTTATTATTATTACAATTAAAACGACTGTTAAAGATATTTTGACGTTAACCGACGTCGGTTGCCATTGGACAATGTTGTTATTACATTGGATTTCAGAATAAAGTTTAATTAAACGTTTATTTTTGCTGCTTAAGTTCATGACAATGACAATAATAAATTTATTCAACAGCATTATAACTAATATTACGTCTAAATAAACCAATTCAAAATATTTAAAAGCAAAGTAATAATAGTAATAGGCACAGAATAACATGTACAATATAACGTAAGACCTTGCTAAAGCGCACACTAGCTTAGATGTTGTAAAATCATAGTAAAGTCCAAGAAAAAATCTTATACGCATGATAAAATAAAACCCAGAAATCATTTGAAACACATTTTTAAACTTATTCATTATTATAAAAAATATATAATATAAAGCGGATAAACACGTCAGTAATCACTGTTTCTGCTTTCTAACTATTCGTAGTAGGTACTCGTACATACGTAGATGTAAAGTTAAACGTTGATAATATTTATAAGGCGCATTCACGCTCTAACGTGCTTTATATTTAAAATTTCATTCAAATTTATTTCAAAACATAATAAGATTAGTTTAGATCCCATAATATCATTTACTTTAGTTAGATATATTTTAAAGTAAGATACCAATTTCTCCTTGACCTGTCCACAGTTTTCGTCGTCGCATACAGCGTAGTACAAAGAAAATAGTTAGCTGGATTTTTACTTGAAAAAGAATGTATTGTTGAATGTGAGAGGAAGAGTGAGGAAAGATAGTTTTCATGATCAAGTTTATAACGTAATCCCTGTACCGGGACCAGAATAGGGCTGCGGTATCCCCTGCCTGTCGTAAGAAGCGACTAAAACTGGGCTTCTGCGGTTGCGTCCTCGCATTATTTCTTTTGGCTGCAATAGTAAGTAATAAATAAGTTACGATGCCTACAATTCTGTCTGTGAAATAAGATTCAGAAGTCAGATTGCAAAGCGGAATCCTAATCCTGACTAATGAACTTATTTGAATGCATCACATAATCACGAGCCAGTAAAAATCACATGCAAATCCCCTATTAATCTTTTTTAAATATATTTTATTTTTATTTTAATTATTTAAATATTTATTTTAATTAACAAAAAAATCATTTTTCAATTGATATCGAATATTAATCCTCGTAACACTAAATTTCAAAAATTTAAGGCATTTAATACAAATATGTCTTTTTACTAATACTACAAAATGAGATAGATAAAGAGATATCATTTTTATAAATATTAGTATAGTATTAAGGCAAGCAATAATTATTTATTCGACCTTGCTTCGGTCTTATAATTAGTGCAAACAGATTTTATAGAAATAGATAAAAACGCATGATACGCAGTCATTTATTTGTTGGTTGATTTGTGACAATAGCAACAAAATATCGAACAAATTATTATTTTAATGATATGTTATTGAAGGTCTCTTGAAGCACTTTTGAAGGCATTTCGTTGATATATGAGATTAACATATCGAACAAAATAACACAAATTAGTCAACCAGTCGAGAATGTATATGTTATATACTATATGGGTGAAAACAACCATCATTTCCCCTGTGACATGATTTGGGATAACTGAGCTTCTCCTCATCCGATTTTTATGAAACTGGGAATAAACATTGGAGATCTAGGATTAAATAATATGATAAATAAAATGATTTGACCTTCTACTCCTCGATCCTGATGATGCAGAATTACTTTAAACCTAAACCATAGAAGCTGATCATTTGCATATATAGTATAAGATTGTAGAGTCATCATGATTACAAAAGTAAATCAATTCTAACATACATTTAAAATTTAAGCATAAACCATAATAAATAAAACCTTTTGTACATTGCGTTGAGGTGAATTAAGTTGAGTCCAGAATTTATATGAACTGAGCGCACCCGCAGGCCGGACGCTGCTGCGTCTTGCTTGCTTAGTTTTACGTTTTCCTTTATGTAACCTAATCTTAACCTTTAACAGGCAGTATTTCTGTTTCATCAGGGTTAAGGTATTTATAGTTAAAATTATATCATATGAAATGGTTTAAGCAGGTACACCTACATTACCCGGATTGAACAGTTGAAGGCCTAATTTTATTACGTATATCTCTACTCAATGAACTCATTATATATACGAGTAAGGGCCAAGAGGTGTTTGCTTTTTGGCTCTATGCCGAGGAATAAAAGATCAAGTTTTTCATCAATCCTCTCTTCCTAGGATTGCTATTGTATATCCTTCAGCGCCAAATCGTTAACTCTTGCGGATAAGACTTTGGGCCTAATGCATCATGAGGAATGAAGAGCTAAAGGTCAAATTTCTCGTCTTATGTACTAGCTTAATAATTTTATTACACATCCGTTAGCACCTAATGTCTAACTTTTATGGTTAAGGCCTGAGGAGGTTTATGGTTAAGGCATGATGAGCTGTGGATCATTTATAGCGCATGAGTTTCAAGGTCAAAATATTCACAATGTGCACAATAATGCATTACATATCCGTAAGTACCTTGTTACGAGTATATGAGCGGCGAATTTTTATATAATAATGCTGAGAGCAGTGGTGACTAACCATTTGCCGTAAATAACATTTTATAAAGAACTTTAAATACTTTTAAGTCCGCTAAGTAACACTTGTATTTTGTGGCCGGTAATGACATCTGTCGGTATCAATCTATCGTCAAAGTAATTTCAATTAAAAAGTATTTTGAGATGAAATGTATGTAATATACCTTATAAAATGTACTTTTAGAGATGTTTGACCACAAAACCTAGAAGTTAAGTACAAAATTTATAATTTTAATACAAAATATTATTTTCTTCCTTAGATAACATCTCAATCAATATATCAGGAACCAAATGTCTCAATCAATATATCAGGAATCTTGATTAATATCTTAGCAAGTATATCATTTACGACAATTTATGACTACAAAGATTTAAAAATTGATCAAATGACCAATAGCCAATAGCCAAGCTCAATTTTTCAATGATATAATAAAAAATAATGTATAATTAAACACATTATTTTTTATTGAAAGCTTCTGAAGATTTTATCTCTTTGGGTTAAAATAGCCTGTGTATACGAACACATGGCACAATATTTGAAAAAAGATCCGACGCTGATAAGAAAATAGAAAAATCGATGTTTTTATCGCGCCGAATTGATAAGGTTATTTTCAGAGGAGCGACTTGTTGCCGACGATTGTCTGTCAGCTTTTTTTCAGCTTACGAGGGCCTGGCACAAAAAGATGGTTAGAGTATCAAAACATCTAGAGATACCAGCAAGCGCGGCAATAAACCAAGCCTCTAACAAATGGAAAGGGGCCATCCAACAAAGAAGTAACGATCCCCAGCACTGAGGGACCGGTTGAAGAGAGAAAGATAATGAGCTTTTTCTGCTTTAAAGTCGATTACGATTTTCTATATTTCTTAACAATGTTATACTATATACAAATAACACTCGGTAACAAAAATATATTGTTTATGTATGTACCAAACAATAAAGCAGTCAAGCTACCTAATGGAAAATAGTCACCTTCGCTTATGGCCATTTGCAATGCCAGAGGAGTCACCAATGCATCGACGCCTTTGAAGAAGAGCTCTTTTTGCACCTTTCTTGAAGAGTCATAGCGTTCCGGGAACACTTCAGGAGGAAGCTTATTCCATATTTTGCACGTTTGTCTCAGAAAAGAGCGCGCAAATCGAACCATGGAGGACCGTCACGAGTCCAGTTGGTGCGGATGGAAATCATCCTTCGGCGTGTAATGCGATGGAGGCAGGGTGGTTAAACTGTTCCTCGGAACATTTACCATTGTAAAGCCGGTAGAACACGCAAAGGAGACCTATATTCCTCGTCGGGCTTAAGGGTTCTAGGGTTTTAAGCGATCGGTGATCCTTGTTGCGAAGGAAGATGCGGGACTATCGCGCAACTTTTTGCAAACTTATATGTTAAGTCTTCTTCCGCAATCGTCTATGTACTGTGTATGTAAAAAACATAAATATTTAAACTAGCTGTGACTAAAAAAAAACATCCATATGAACGCGATGCGCATACTTAATATTTAATTGATAAAATAAAAAATAATGGCATGTCATAATTTGAACCAGAATGTTAAAAACATTTTTTTTAAACTTACTTTCAAATCGGCAGATTTCCAACTAAGCTTCGGTTTTATTTTACCCTCTTAGGGGTGCATTTCAAAATCAGTGTAATAGATGCTTAATTATTTTTGATCAGAAAGTTAAATACCAATACCTAATGTTATAGATTGTATCTTAAGTTGTTTGATTTCTTCTCTTATTTTAACTTCTTGAAGGACTTTTTACAAATATGATAAAATGGGTGCTATAGGTCATGTAGGTATGGTAAGTATTTAATTATTTCAGACCAGAGAGCCAAAGATCAATTTACATAATGCTTGCTGTGGCATAAATTTTCATATAAACTTTCATCCTTCGTTTTATATTCCTAGAGATTAATGTTCAAAAAAAGGCAAAAAAATTGTTAATTTTTTTATAGTATGGAATTAGCGAACTAGAATGCAGCCCACCTGATGGTAATTGGCTACTGCTGCCCATGGACATCTAAAAGCAACTATATATCGAATAGGGAACAGATTCGTCACAACTCCCAAGGACTGAGATGTTCGCCTCATTAATAATTTAATATTTCTTTAACTTACAAGAATTGCGTGCTCTGCATCAAAAGTGATGAAAAGATTCAATCTTTTAAATTTCATTGAAATTACTTTCAAGATACTAATCAAGTCGTGAGTTATAAGACTAAGTATTGTAGAGTTAGACTTTTAAGAGTTAAACATTTCTCAAGACTTAAAGACACTAAAGAAGTCGTTGATACGTAGAGTAACCTTAAGTAGATTACACATAATTAATTACTCAATAAAAGACAGCTCGACATTCGAAAATCGTATGTGTATAAACAACTTGCTAAATTTTATTAACCATTAACATTACTCGTACTAGTAGAAAGAGAGTGACTATAGACAAACACTTATCGGTTTAGTAACTTTATATAAAATGAATAAGTTTATAAATTGCTTAAAAAATGTTTCGGGCTTTGATATCATAATGATTTTAAGATTGACCTTTGGACTTTACTATGATTTAAGTAATTCTCACTTAGTACACGCAATAGCTAAATCTTACGTAGTATTGTACATTTTATGGTGTACATATGCTTATTTCTACTTCGTTTTGTGTGATATAAGTTTCACTGCACTATTCTATATAACAAATTTGGTGCCTGAAATTAAATTTGTCATTACTACTTTCATGAATTTAAAACACAAAAATAAGCGATTTATTAAATTTAATCGTAATATTCAATCTATTAACAATATATTTCAATGGCAAACAACGTCAATTAATCTAACAATATCTTTGACAGTTGCATTAATGCTTACAACAGTGAAGTGTTTATGCCAGTGCATATTTTTTGGTACAAATGTATTTGTGTCTTCTGTCAACTTATTAGGAATACTGACATCTTTTACAAATTTTTTTGACATTTTCCCGGTGATAATGTCATTCGAGGTGTTTTACAAGCAAATGAAACTTCTTAGAATCTTTCTAAGCAAAATCGAAGTTATGGAGTCTACTTTGCAGCATAAAGGAGAAACTATAAAAAAATTCTTACATGCATACAAAAGATTAATAGACACTATGCAAAACTTTAGCTCGCAAATCTCGCAAATAGTAAGCTACAATTTAGGTCACCTCTTAAATGTAATGAACCTAAATTCTCGTGCGCATTAAATATAATAAGGCTTCCCTTTCGTTATGTTTCAGATGTTTTTAAAGTGCTTATATTGTTCAGTAAGATGCATTGCGTTCACTTACGTCTACGTTTATGAATATTTCCTTTCGGTAAGATCAAAACATTTTAAAATTTACTGGCTTAATCAACTGAAGGTTGGTTTTCTAAAATATTTGAAGGCGAGATAAAAAGCTTCCGACAGGGAGAATGCTAGTCCGGAAATTGTGCCGCAGAAATAGGTGACGATTGGACAGAAATACTTGCATTTGGATTCGGGAGAAGGAGTCAAGCTCCAGCTAATTAGTCACCCCTCTTGATCCTGCATCCACCACTGCCGAGTCAAATTTGGCAACCGAAACAGCCTCTGACATTTGCCAATAAAACAAACGAAGTCACGAATAATTAGAATTTTGTCTACGCATTTATTGCGTAGGCACATTTATAATAGTCATCAATCATCCGCTAGGAAGATCCATGGGCTACCAGCAGAACAGCGAGCCCTGGGTTGATGCTTCACCTTCGGTCTAAAATTAAAAACAATAACATAAATACGTGATCTTGTACCTACTCATGTATCCTTTCCCACATACTATTTTATACTGAAAATGCACATAAAAGTATATTATTATCATAATATTGAAAACAATGTAAACATTTCAGACACCGGCTGTTGTAAAGTTGTCACGTGTGTTAGACGTATGTATTGAGATGATGTTATTAGCAATCATTGTGATATTCGCCGAGTTGATATTGCACGAGTTTGATAATATCAAACATATTATGGGAAGGCAGTTTATTCCTACATACTTAGGTAAACAATATTCTGTCTTAGTAATTTGAATATTATATAAATACATTTAGATATTCCAGACATTAGTACCACTACTAAACAGTTATACATCAAAACCCATCACAGGAGTGACAAAATGTCGGCAAGCAGAGTTTATGCGTGAATGGCTAATAGTTTTTTGTCATCGTTTGTCGTTGATTCCCATGATGCCATGACATTGTTGATCTCTGTTCTTTCTTCTATCTTATAAACCATTTTTTATATCCGACAACTCATTGGAAAGAGGTTTATATTCCTCACATATTTGATTGTTTCATGATGCCTTGACCGATTGGCACAATTCTAATTGTATCATAATATGCGGCTAGTTTCACAGCGTCTTGTGGAACTTAAAAAAGTTTTGAAGTTTCCTCGGAAAATTCGAAAATCACGTTTTCATTGAATGTAGAATATAATTCGGCTGTTCAGTCTTATGGGGTTCATATTTATGGGGATGCCCATGTACGAAAGCGGTTCTTTCCTTGGGCCGTGAAACATCACAGCATCGATTTTTTCTAACAAAACCCGAAAACGCAATCGCCTTATGCTACCCGCAATGACTACCGTGCTGGCGATGGTACGGAGGAAGGCATCCTTATATATCCTGCCTCTGGCATTTACCACAGTGCAGTCTACGTAACAAACTACACAGAAATCCGAAAAATGAGCTTCTCGCTATATCCAGTCGTAGCCGAGGTTCCAAAAGGGGACCTAGCACTGATCCTTATAGAACTCCGCGCGATATTTTCCGCTGCCACCACCGGTCTTGGCTGAGGTATCCCACCGTACGCTCAGATAAAGAGTCCCCACGAAACAAAAAATAACAAAAACTACAAGCCACTTCTATGCAACAAAAATAATACTCGACAAAACATAAAACATAAATATTTTTTTAAGAAAAATGGAAGAAGTTTAATTTTTATACACCCAAATTTACTTTAAACTCACAACTAGCCTGCTCTTTTCTCTAGCATGCTGTTCAATGACACGACCTTACATCAAGTTGTGTACCGTTACATTTTTGTACTTAATTCATATACTTATTCTTATATATTTTCATTACAGATGACAGTTATCGCGATGTAATATATCAAACTCTACAGTTCATAGAAATCCGTCCACCCTGCTTTGGGATCTGGCACATCATTCCTATTAACGTCAGCTTGATACTTAAATTGCTTTTAGTATGTTCTACATATATTATCGTGTTGCTTCAATTTGATTTTTGAGTGATTAAAAATAATATTGTATACTTTAATTGTTATTTTACATATATATTAAGTGGCCTTGTATCACGTATTGTCTGATAGTCTGAGGGGTCAACATGCAAACCTTTTAAAAAACGCTTTCTTCGCTCATAGCGTCACACTAAGATTTTTTATACACAAACACCCAGGACAGAAATCTAAATTCATCATTCAGATGTCTGTCTGGCCGAGGGTCGAACCCAGGACCCACTGGGTGTCACACCGGCACGGTGACCGCACCGCCACGCGTAGTCATTATTACCATAATGATTTTAGAATATTTATTGGATACGAAAAGTCTATTATTTTGTAATATTAATAAAATATAAGTGTTTTGAGTTTAGCCAATATAGCAGAAGTAAGGCATGTTATCCTAGAAGGAACTATTATTTTCGAATCTTTTGAAATTTTATTTTAAAAATATATTCTAAGTATATAATACTAGTTCTTATGAATACTCATGTTAATCTCATCTTCATTGTTAATTATAAATGTAGAAAGTGTTAAATACGTACCGAATCCGTAATAAAAAGTATAATGTAAGCCTTAATCCTAACACGCTGTATTTGAAAGTCGTAAAATACATTTTCACAATTACGCTCTAAAATAAAATGAGAATGGCATATTAAATAATAAACAGTATTTAATAAAGTGTGCTAAGAAACTTTAGTTTTATTGAGCAACTTCCCAAAGGATGGTTATATTAATTATGTATTTCTCAGGTTATATACTTATATACCTACTTCTCATTTATTTACCTTTATTTTTGACTTTTATTTTTTACTATGACATTGCAAGTCTATAGTTTTATAGGAAGTATCATTGCAAAGTAGGTAATGCGTTTATTAATTTGAAAGTAACAAAATACTAACTAATTAATTTAACGCTTGTATAGGTATATATATACATACATTCATACATACCCTCGAAAAACATTACCCTCCTTCTGACGCAGTCAGGTAAAAAGCAACAAATTGGGAAATTAAATACCTATAGAAAGCTGTTTCGAAATTGCTGTCATTAGGATGAGATCCCAAAATGCTGGCAATATGATCTCGTTAATTAGCAAGGCTAATTCATTAAACTTTAAGGCAAATGGTTAAAAATATTTAGCATTTACCTCGTCAGCCAAATCCCAGAAATATCTTATATTTAATTAATTCTCCATACTATGGCACTTGAACGTAGAAAATTGAAATATTCTATTTTAGATATGGGTCTGCTAGTCAAAATGAATTATAATTATAAGCCCAAATACGAGGAGCTAGTATCCACTCAAGAGTCCAACAATTATAATCATTAGATTAGAGTAGGAACCATATTATTTTAGTGTCATATGAATTACATGCAAAATTTCATTTCACTCGTAAATTGAATTGCAAGAATTCATTCAGTTGTTAGTTATTTACAAGTGTGACAGTAAAAGTCTTAGATATATCGGCGTATTGAAGGGGCTATATGACATTAATATAGATCACTTAGTTTTCAAATGATTTTATATAGGTGATTAGCTCTTACCCGCGGCTTCGCCCGCTTAGGGAATTAATAATGAGTTGTTAAGTTAAACTCGACCACGATGCATGCCGTGGTGGCCTGTAATTAAGACAGCATTTAATTTAAGCCTAGTCGACTTCTTAGTTGTAAGTGTATGTATGTTGTTTTGTTGGCTACCCTTTTTAAATAAGTAAATAAAACATACATGACACATTTCTGGTGAATAAATAAGTGACAGTTCCACAATTAAAAGATACTTAGGAAACCAGACGTAATGCTGACCGCTGACAGTTTAACTAAGTGTACGTACACTAACATACTGGAGCTTTAAGCTAACTTCAATAGGCGTGTGCTGATGAAGATTGATGCAGGATCTACTGATCCTGCTAACGTGTACAGCCAATTCTAACGTGCAGAGTGCATATAAGAGTGATTTGTTTTCCAAATTTTTGTGATTTTTTCTTTTGAAGTGTTTCCAGCCATACACGGCTTGGGACCTAGAACAGAGCACTACTTTATATGTCTATGATATTATGATATTATATGTCTTTCTATTTGGGGATATAATGTAATGTAATGTCTGCGCATTGGACACACGCGAACATGCCACATACAATTGACGCCATTAAAGCCATATGGTTAAAATCGGACAGGAGCGGGGGACGAAGTATCAAAACGATGCTATATTTTTCGAGTATTTTAATTTTATAGAAACACACGACTCGTTACAGGGAGCAAAGGCAGGAGAGAGAGGATGCAGTAATGCCAACATTAAAATTGTATTTTTTAAGGGTTTACTATCATATATACAGTTTCCAATATCCTGCAGACCTAAAGAATAACTAATCTTTAAGTTCAAATTTACTTTTCTAGGATTGCGGCAGCACGGTGAACACTACTGAAAGCCTAGATTTACAATTTAAACTTTTCAAAGTTACATTAGTTGTTTGCTTATCTTACTACATATCTTAAATTAATAAACGAACACCGGACAACGGACACCTTTAAATATTACATAAATAAATACACCTATTTAATTTATGTGAAGGAAAATTCAAATGTATGTCAATATCTTCATAGGTAACTGATATTTATTCCGGAGTTATAACATTTAATTACTTTGACAAATATCCTTAACAAAGTTTTCATAACATCCATAATATTATTTTAGTATTAATTGTAATATATTTATATATTCTTAGACAACGGTGGACGATGATAGAAGGCGCACTCACCTCACGCTGGAACGTGTAAAATATTTTCTTACTAATATGATTTAATCGTTGTTGGTAAATATAAACGAATAAGTTTTTTTACACACTTTATTATTTTACAATATTCTTACAATAAATTACTTAACAGCTAGTTTCATTTAATTTTGAAAATGTATTTTTAGTTATCAAAATGTATCTTGCGATCTACAAACATCGTTTTCGGGTTAAGGCTATAAACTAAAGTGAATTCGACATGTATTTTACAGTTTCTACAGCAATTAACAAACAATTGAAGATGTAGATAGCGTGAGTTAAATTGAAGATAGGATACTCATCCTATCTTCAATTTAATACATCGTTTGGATATCAGAACCAGTAAATATTTGAAGTATACATTATTATAAATACATTTAAAAAATAAAGTATCCCAGAAATGAAAAATAATAATTAATTATAGAACATAACGAGATTAGTCGAACCATATTAATTTACCCTAAAAGCACTTAAATTATTATTAAAATGAACAAATAGTATTTCCGTATCCTACAAATATTTTAAATCTTATTCAATTAAAACTTAACGTGATGACATCTCAAACCAAAAAACTACGTGATACAAGACTCAATGCGTTTAGTATAAAATATTTATAGTATTTAATATAATTTTGTTTCACTCAAAAGTCTAATTGTAACAACACTACAACGTATGTAGAACATATTAAAAGCAATTTAAGTATCAAGCTGCTGTTAATAGAAATGATGCGACAGATCTCAAAGCAGGGTGGACGCATTTCTATGAACTGAAGAGTTTGATGCATAACAGCGCGCAAACTTTCATCTGCAATGATAATAATATTGCACAGAAATATATTATAAATTAAAAGTAGGTATATAAATTAAAATGTTAGTGAAATAAAGGAGGTGGGCTGATATGGGCCATTATCCGCGCATCATCCAGTGATAAAAAAGAACTTCGCACTATTTTTGAACGTGTACACACATTTTTGAATTCTATGTGTACTTAAAGAGGTGTATTTTTTTTCATATTATACTTACGCCATTCATAATTCAGAAATTATTGCCATTAAAAGTGTAGTTCGATTTTTTGCAATTTTTTGCATAAGAATATAATAATAATTTAAACTAAGTATATGAATATAGTTAAGTATAAGTGTACTTTGGACCTGATATCAATGGAGAAAATAATTAAAAGTTAGTGGTTAGATTAGGTAAGGTTAGACATACGGCGCTAAGTCTTTTACTGTGAGCCTCATACGTAAGATCAAAGTCGCTCAGCGAGCTATGCAGGCAGCTATGCCTCCATAGCTCGCTGAGCGACTTTGATTTGCGATATATACATACGAGTATGCGAGGTATTTCCTTACGCGATAGAAATCGTAATGATGAATTCCGTAGGAGAACGAAACTTACGGACATAGCTCTCAGAATTAGTAAGCTGAAGTGGCAATGGGCAGGCCACATCGTTCGTAGGTCAGACAACCGATGGGAGAGTCCTTAAATGGAGACCATATCTGGGAAAAGGCGTATAGGCCGCCC
>DWLI01001341.1:0-15976 GCA_018249915.1 Cecropterus dorantes dorantes | reverse complement strand
CAAATACAGATGCGTTGCTACTCCCGAGGACTGAGATGATCGCCTCATGTAAAAGTGTGCCGGCCTATGTACTTATGTACCTATGTACTTTATGCTGCCAAAAAGGTGACAACAATAATCGTGTGGGTAATAAGAAACACTTATGGAAAAGGAAAATGTGATTTAAATCATTGTAATTTACATTCATTCAATTATTACTAAATTCATACTAATTAAGACACACTAGTTTAGAAATTAACTATCACATGCTTTAAAAATGTCTTGAGGAATTCAGGTCTTAAAAATCAGTTTTATTCACACGCTCAAGAACTGATTGGTACGTGTAGTACCAATACTGATTGGTACTGACGACTGACTACACAATGCTGGCAAATACTGACTTTTGCCAGCATTGTGTACTGTAATCTTACCTAACCTCCCCGAGAGGAAACTTGTGTCCATTAGTGGGCCAGTAATGAGTTGACGACAATAAACTCTTTCACAAATGTTTGAACCAACCTAACCAACAGGTACCGTGAGGTCCCGGCCTAGAATAGGACCTCCCCTTCTCGTCCCGCCGGTGCCGTAAGAAATATCCGGCTAAGGGAAAATATGCAAAACACCCATGCATAATTTGATTTTTGATTTCAAAGGGGGGACCTTTGAAATCAACAACACTTTGAAAAAACCCCCCTGGTGAATCATAGTAACTGTGAACAACTTATATAAATAAATATATATATTTATATGACCTTATATATTTTAAAATATATATTATAAAAGTCAAACCAACTTATAAAATAATAATATTTAATCAAACCCCAAATGTCAATTCAAACACGTCGCGAGTCGCCCGTATCCTATAGCGAGGTAGCGATTATATTACAAAAAAAAAACCTAACAAACAGAGGTTGAAGGCAATGAACCAAGTGCACCAGGTTGGCAGACTGATCATTGCTTTATCCGGTGGAAATATCTCCCTTCCGCCGTTCCATATTTCCTTCTCGCGGCTGATAATAACCATTTAAATTTAATTTGCAGGGGCTTCCCCCTTATCAGACACAAAGTTATGTTTATAGTTCATGAGAATTTTTTTATTGTTAATGCAAGTTTTTATTAATTTTATTATTTTGCTATTAAGTGGTGATATGAACATTGGTAATTACTATTAGGTCCAAAAATACAATAGTACAGGTAGTATGATTTATTTATTATCTATTAGAAAGTTTGAAAACTTATAACCATAAACTCAAATTGATGATTTGTCCATAACTTTTAAAATGACTTTAGTTATTATTATTTTTTTTGAAACTATTTATTGGTACAATTAATTACTTTGTAGCCACGAAGTCAGAACTAGGCCTTAGAGGCGTTTTATCCTGTAGGGACTCAGTATACGTGTATCATATAAGAACGTTTGTTATATTACAAACAATTTTAAAATCAACTCACACGTCTGGAGATTTGATGCAGAAATAGTCTAAATTAATTCTCAAAAAACCTACCATTTTTTTACATTATGATTATATCAGTTTTTTAATTACATTTTTTTGTGCGTTGTTAGTAAGCCGTATAGGAAATATAACCTATATTTAGTATGAAATTCAACAATAAACATGCAGTAGTAGCGTATATTGTAACAATAATAACGGACACCAATCAATTTTGCTTTACTCCTCCGAAAAGCAGCACGAAAACCATTGAGTCACTATGACAATAGACCAATTATACACGTAATTACGTCTTCCATTTAAATATGACAAACAGTATCATTTTATGAGCATGCTTATCCTATATCTGCGACTGCGTTTAATGCGGGCTGACCTGTGCCCCAACTTCAAGTATCCACCTACAGGTTGAGTCACGCTGGCAGAAGAGGTCAATACGCATGACCCACTTGTCTAAAATGATCCTGTGAAGCATTTAGTGCATTAATTAAAGAATTTCCACATCGGAACGGATAGACCGTCAAATAATAATCTTGGCTGTAATTATCATAACCGTAATATGATTCGATATTTATAATGAAGTTTCGTGGGTAAAAGAAAAAAAAACAAATACGTGCATTGGTCTATTTATTGTAAACCAAGTAAATATTACTCAGATTTAGTTAGTTTTAGTTTAAATCTGAAAACAATGTAAATGACTTTTTAAATAAAAAGTAGGTACGCATGGTGTGACTTAGCGAACTTCAGCTCTACTGCTCGTATAGTTAATTAATTACTTATAGGTATCTTAGGTACATAATATGTTAACATATTTTTACTTCATAGACGCCTCTTAGTTCTGAAAACTATTTTTAGTTTTATTTATTTACTGTGACTAACGGTCCCATATTGCTTGTTTGTGTTATGTTTAAAAACCTTAACATATCTATAAAATAAATAATATACCAATTGAAAATCTTTTGTGTTTAAAGGTTAATGTTTCTTAACTTCGAAACTTGTCAAGAAGAATAACCTTTTGAAATAATGTGAAATGCAAACAAATCTGACAAAGCAAACCCACTACGGACTGTGCGCTTACCTCTGCGCTTTACCGTCTCAATCTGGGTAGAGTGCATTCGTTACAGTTTGTTCAATTTTTTCGTTTGCTAGAAACCTTCTGCTTCAGCCAAAACTTCGGCTCTTTTTGGCAGAAGCCGAAGGTTTTGCCTAAGGTGGTTTTTTGGCCAAAGGTTCGGTCGGACACTAGTTTTAGACCACAATCCACCGAGCGGACCAAGCAGATTGGCGAACTTGACACAAATTTGGGAATTTATTTTAAAAGAACTCTTAAGGTTGTACGTTTCCTGTTGATATTTTCCGTCACCATAAAGCAAGTTAAAATATTATGTAATAAATATTATGTAAATACGTCACTTTGAAAAAGCAGAGGTGCTTGACGGGGATTAGAGTTTCACACCTCAAGAGTCAGTATGACTCTTGAGCTTTGTCACTTTTTCATTTAATAAAACTAGTTACCTTCATTTCCTATAAATGGGTAAATAATCTCATTTCATCATCGAATCGAATTAAGAATTAAAGCATTTTACATACAAATTTTAAATACATTTTTATATTAAAGCATTTTAAATACAATCTCAATGCGGCAGTGTTCTATTTTCGCGTGCATTTACGTACTACCGACCCTAAAGCAACTGAAGTGGTTCACAATTGAGATATAATTGAACCAATAGACGTTTAAATGGCTAGGTAACTTGTACATACGTTATCATTTTAATAAGAAAATGATGTCAAGGAATTTATACAACGAATGTATGCGAACATTCAAATAATTTCTAAATGGAATAAAATTATTTGATGAAGTCATATTTGCTCTAGAAAAAGGTATAATAATCCTAAAAATAGTATTAAAGAATATTCACAGAAATAGTGGTAGGTACCATTTGCTTCAACAACACATGTTAACAACACATTTAAGAAAACATGGTAAGGTGACACAACATGGTAAGGTGAATTTTAAAACGTTTTTTTTGTAACATCAGCTTACCTATTGCTGTTCAACTCCTGGATAAAATTGAGATCATTCTGAGACCACTAGTATTAAACTATGCTGGCAAAATGCGGAAGTGTAGACTTTACAAACTAATAAGAACATTAATCATACATTACATTTCTTAATATAACTTACCGGTCCACTACTTCTAAGTTTGGCGATAACAATAGACGATGTTCGTCATCGTTTCAACCCATCATCGTCCCACTGCTGGGCACGAGTCTTTTCTCAGAATGAGAGAGTTTTAGACACCACGCTGGCCAAATTCGAATTGGTAGACTTCACACAACTTTCAGAACTCTTTTTTTAGATAACATTCAGTTGTGCAGGTTTCGTCACGATTTCCTTCACTGCAGTGATAATTAATTTCTAATACGCACATACTTTTAAATCGGACAACTCGGACCTTCAATTGAGAGACCGAGTTTCAACCATTAGGCTATCACTGCACTTTTTAGGGGAGGACGGCGAAATTTCCTTTCTTCGTAATATATAACTAGTATTTTTTGTGGAAAAGACCTCGAAACTCAACTCGCGGTCCTGGACAGCATATTTAGAGGGCGGTAGCATTAGGTTTGGCGACCTTTTTTTTTGGTCGTCTATTTACATAGTCCATTTTTTTGGCCAACTAAAATTTCAACTACCGCCCCGGGCGGCATAATCGCACGCTACGCCGTTGACTGTTCATCATAATCGAGTCTTATTTACCTAAAGATTGTTTGTTTTCAGCCTTCCACTGAACGTCAAGCATACCACGTCCAGCATCTCAACGCGAAGTTAAGGCAGTCGTACCGCTTCTTGCGACTGCTATGGGACGAGGCAGGGCAGACGATCGAGTACTCTTTATACTTCCGAAACGAATCTGCTGGCTACTGGCAATCATTTGAGACCCAAACTGGTAAAAGTAATATTAATTTAGTTTATCGTAGTCTTCAGCATTTTGAACATACGTCTTTCTCGTGGCGATTTTCTATACTACATTCTCGTTGTTCGGCACTGACCTTTTCGACACTTACCACGAATTAGTTTGGTTAGACGATGCTTCAGTTTATACTTTATAGTTATGAATGTTTGAGTTCTGAGTTTTATTTTAAAGCTTAAAGTCACTCAGTGTTTCATGGAGAGAATGCTAGTGATATTTTAAAACAAAACATATTATAAGTTGAAACAGATGTTACTGCTCTCTTAATTACCGAGCTCAATTTTATCAATGCTATGAATACAATGAAGTTCTAATACGAGAGCCTGATTTTTCATATAACAGTAGTAGTAAACGAGTAGTAGTAAACTGCCATCAGCCCACGGACATCTCTGTAATCAACACTAGATAGATAAGAATTCTACCTGACGTTGGTCACATGCGTTGCTATCCTTAAGGACAAAGTTGAAACTCCTCGGATGAGTATGTGTCCCTTATCACACCCGTCAAACAAGAATACAGCAACGCGACGACACAGTTGTTAAAGGCAGAAGTAGTCGTGATGATGGTTCCTCCATAGCGGGATCACAAAGGGTTCTAGCACCTTCAAATGTATTATATCTTAAAGGTTTGTGTGTAAAAAATATACCTACCTACTTATGAAATTACATCTTTTTGCAGGCACACTAACAAGTCGGCCTTCCTACCAGCAGTTCAGCGGAACAGTACAAGTCCTGAAAGCGGTGGACGACCACCTCGTTCTCAGCTTCTGTCAAGAAGCTACTGGCACGGCTCCAGCTCAGTTATACTCAATTCTCTTCTCTCGTGAACCGGGTGTTCTAGTGAGATGGGAAATTGATGCCGTCCACGCTATGCTCCAGAACAAAAAACTGTCCATAGCATCAAGAAGAATGGTTTGTGGAAATAGCGCTGATAAGCCGGTATATAGTTTTATATTCTCCATTACCACATGTGCCCTGGCATATGCGATAAGCTCGTAGATATATGTAATACAATACACTGCTGTTAACTATATTCCGGTTGAATACGCCGAAATTTAAAAATAATGTAATATATATAATTAATTCGAGTCAAGCAGTACCTATTATTAAAGAACTTTTAAACGACAATAATTTAAGTTAGATCTAAAGAAACCATATCAAGTTTAAGGAACCATATGAAGTACATACATTATTGAGATTGTTATATTTCCTTATCAAAAAAAAAATAATGCACTTTTTTTTAATATATATAAAAGAATTAAATCTAAGGAGTTGTATGTCAGGACAATTTTATATGGAATTTTTAATAAAAAAAACAGGATCCAACATCGATAAGTATACTTCTGGTACATCGAGATCAATATTTATAATATTTGCATTTAAAACATTTTATGATAGAGACTGATGATCTCATAAATACCGAACACTGTACCTACCACTATTATCAGCAAATAATAAACCTATGTAGAGGCTTGTATATACACATGGGCGGATGCATGGACTAAGGGATAAACCCTAAAATCTAAATTCAAGTAGGTACATATGTATTTAATTATTTCATATTTTGTTCTTTCCAAATAAAAGTAGATACAAAAGTCGATCCGTCACTTTAAGGAGGGAGGCAATATATCACGACTGGGAGAATAAGTATTTTAAAATCCTAAAATATACCTTAATGGAAGAGGTTTGTTTACTGCCATCGTGCCATAGTGAAGTCCTTCAAAATGAAAATTTTCGTAATAGTATGTTTTGAAGAAATGAAAAGACGATTAATTCCCACTTATAAATTATCTGCGCCATCTATAACGCCATGACTGACGAGGCCAACGCGGGGTAAAAAACGCTTTCTCCTCGATGCTACATATGGTCTATGTAAGGTCTGATGCAAAAAACCGAGCGAAGTTCGGTCAATTATGTACTATTATATTATTCACTTAAGGTAACAAGGATGGAATGGATGGACCTGGGCTATATAACAGCCGGCTGCCACAGTCTTATAATACGGAGACACGATTATTGGTGGTGGTATTGGATCACCGTGATTGCTATTAATTGGTGAATACGAATTAGGAGCCATCTAAATATATTTTACCAATGTTTATCTTTGTTACATGTTATAGCTATAAACAGTTAATTAACGACCTTAACGAGAAGACCCTAATGCATCTTTAAAACTACTCCTTTCTAAGAACTTAGTTTTTAACGTCACAGCCACAAGCTTTTCAAGTTATTCATTATTTTATACAATTTATAGTATCACACTATAATTATGTTCCGTCCTCTTTATTTTAACATGTGTTATCGATATTGTGTTACAAATAAAATGTAAACATTGCTACGGAAATGTTATTTTTGCAGTTCTTGAAACATGAAATGATTAATATATTTTATTATTAATATTATGTAGTCGTCCTTCGACATATTTTTACCAAAATAAACTTTTGAAATAACAAATGTAAACTGAACAAAATACTTAGTAAAATTAAGAGAACCAAAGAAATATAAAATATAAGGCATTTTATAAAATTATAGTTGTAAGGTATAAAGAACGAGTATTTAGTACAAGTTTTACATTCGTATTTTATTAAATATTTTGTCCGATACATTCATATATATAAATTGTAATATTAAATAATTTATTTACCTATTTATTTGATGTTATATTTAAAATAAATAAAGAATATGGCACAGTTTTTATGTATTCTATTTTCTAAATGCAATGACAACCCGTTAAGAATATATGGCTTCATTAAAAATCTCATTAAGTATTCACATAGTGGAACATTCAAACAAGTAATGTGGCTATGTTCACCTAATGGTAATTTTGTACTACAGGCCATAGACATCTGTAAGTATCTTCATTTACAATAATATACCGTTTGAAGTCGATCTCAGATTCGTTGCTACTTCCGAGGACTAAGATGGTCACCTTATACGGCACCCACACCGTTCCGCCGATCGCAAGAACTGCTTCACTCTAGAAATAGGTGTGGGAGTGTTACCTCCTCGGCCGAACTACACTGATTCTACTACCTGTCCAAATTGTTATATTTTGTGATAAAATAGTAAATGAGCAAGCATTGTCATTTGGTTACTGTAGGGTTAGCTTTTAAGTAATAAATCTAGGTGGAAAAGCCTCAGCCATGCGTTGCTTTCATGAAAAATTAAATTGCGACGCGTAACGTAACTTTAACGATATGTTTAGGCGATTTACAAACTTGATTATATACTTTTAAATTTATGACCCTTTGAGAAAAAGACAATAATGGGATTGAAGGCACATTTGCTCATCACTTTACTTTTTCAATTAAGTAGGTCGCAAACTCAATCATTGGTCATTTAAATAGGTATTGAAAATGTAATAGGCAACAACTGAAACTGTCACACCAAGTAGGTATAAATAGCTTTAGTTTAATTATGTCACCAAAATTGCGCGATAATATATGATATGAATTAGCAGGACACTACATTTTGCGTTGTGCAATAATAATTTGTAATGTGATAGGTATTAATAAAGATAAAAGTTAATTATAATACATGTTCACAATAATATAATTTTAAAATATTATAATGTTATTTGTTTAAAATTTGTTACTTAGTTTTGAATTACTTACAATCTCTAGAAGATGTTTAAATCATTTACGAGATCAATCAAAATACGTGAAATTGAACAAAAAGAAACTCAGTTTTTTTAGTCTTATAAAATAGACTCGAATCAATAAAACTGGACACTTCAATGATGGATGAATTTTCGTAATTTTAGGACTTGCGTCTGAGTCATGTAAGACGTTTAGGCCAAAAATGAAAGGAATACACATGTACATCTTTTGTTTAAGTAAATAGTTTTGAAGTCTATCTTCAACTTGAAAACATTTTCAGTAGACCTGTAGCGTAGTGTTGGTAGTTTTTATTTAGTTTGCGTTTATACAAACTGAGCGGAGGTATCGACTCATCAAATCCTCACAAAGTTCAACAACTTTCGTACACATTAAGAAAATGTTTGTTATTCGACTAAAACTTGCTACATCTGTGAAAACATTTTACAATTGTGGATTCAAAATCCATAATAAGATTGAGTTTAAGCGAATGAAATTTTCTAAGAAAACAGTCACGGGCATTTATTTGGATTACGCGAAAAGAAATGAGTAGTATATTGTTTGGTATAAATAATTAGATAATAATGAGTACTATTTAATAATCTATAAACAACGAACTATTTTGAAATAGTATTTATTTGTATTTATAACATAAAAAATACAAGCACAAAGTATAATTTATTATAATAAGCAATGTTATATACACATAGATTTATAATACTTTTTCTGTATATTTAATCACTTTATTACTTGAAATACCTATTCTACGATATACATGTTCTGCGCCTCATAATTGCATCCGAAGGCAAAAGGTACAGAGAAAAATGTCTAATAGTTGCCATGCAAACACTCTGTAAATAACGGCCGTACTGGAACTTCTAATCAATAAAAAATATACAGATAGGCACTTTACTTGCAATTTTCAGGCAGTAACTTCACAATTTCATGGGGATCAGAGTAAATTATATTATCGTCGCTATCGAAGGTTATTCCAAATAGATTTTTAATGTGAGCTATTTTTTCCAACGAATGATTCTTCTTGTTAGGAACGTAAATCGCATTCTGAGCGCTAAAATGTGCTTCACCTTTGTTATTTATTTCTATCGCTCGATAAACAGTAGGTCCTTCGTACCAAACTCGATCCTTAGTGCCATTTTTTATTCTGTATAATCCAGTGTCGTTAGTTATATAAATATCGTTGTCGCCATCTATAGCGAACTGATATATTTTCTCATGAATATGCTTTTCACGCTCGGCAACTTTTTTTTCTTTTTCAGTTATAATCTTATACAAATGCTGCGCTGGATACGTAATGAAGTAGAGGTGGTCCTTAAAAAATATGTCCCAGATGTCGTGCTTGCTGAGTACTCTTTCTACTTCAGAACCGTTGGTCTTAAGGTGTTTTTTAAAAATGCCTTCATTGCTTCCGATGTAAAGAATTCCATTTTTGTTATCAATTGCAGTTGCAAAGCCGTTCTCCACTGTTTTCAGGACCCTGTGTTCATGATGTCCTTTTACCAAATATCCTATTTCAAAGGAGTCTTCATCATCTTTTCCGACGTTGTAGCTAAAAAATACTCGATGTTCACTTTGATCGTACGACAGTTGATACGGACGATTTAATCCCATACCCAAAACTTGTTTTCGATGGAATTTGTTGCGAACATGGATTCCTTCGCATTTTGATTCGTTTTTCTTTGATTCTTTTGCAGAAATAATAGCAATAACGCACAGAATTAACAACGGCTTCATTATTCGAATGTCGAAAGCGCCCTTTACGTGCAAAGTATATTTCGATCTGAACTCGACAACGATCACTGTCGTTTTACGTTTCACAACGTGATTCACAATCATAAATTAGAGCAATTTAATTAATAGCAATCGATTCATGGGCGGATGGAATTACAGTGTATTATGCGCAGGTAATTAAATATCATTTATGTCAATGATGCACTACATACTGAAGATAAATTGTAACTAAATTTTGCAGTTGGCCTCGTTTTATGTGATGCTAAATTTTATCCGTGGCTACGCCTATTTCGGTCGTTTACCACTATAAAGTATCCTATCAGTTAATTCAGGACATAAACTATATGTGTGCCAAATTTCAGCCAAATCAAATTAGTAGTTTTACGTCAACGTGTAACAAGCAAACATACATACATCCTCATCAACATTCGTTTTTATAGTATTAGTATGATTAGCAAAAACATACAAATTGTGACATAATAATTAAGTAAAAATGTTTGTGTTTAATTGAAACGCATTTATTTTTGCATAGCAGTGCTCTCCTTTAAAATCTCGAGCTCGCGAAATGTGTCTCTATTAACGAATATTGTACTAGGAGAACATAATTTTCGAGATATCGATTGAATTGTTAGACAAAGAGGGCGTCGATCTCTCATATTAGCGCACAGAGGGTTGAATTCCCCTCCCTCAAATGTCCTCTATGCCACGCGTAGGCGTAGGATAAGGTTGCCACAAATGTCAGAGTGAATGTTTTATTACGTATGATAAAGCTAGGAATATTCGGCGGCAAATATTTTTTAAATTTTACGTACCATACTACTACCAACAATACAATGTAGAGCAATTAAATAAAAGTTTACATTGTATCGAAGGTGCAAAGAAAAATACTTGTTTCGAATGTTTCGACAATACGAAAAAAGTGACTTTTTATACTATAAGGTTAGCGTACACACTGTTCTTTGAAGTAGTTAGGTAAAAATAGAAACGACCGCCTTCTAATTGTTGTGAGCCTAGTATTCGCAACGCTTCATGACTCATTCATTTCATTCAAGTTTTTTTTCAGTGATAAAGTCGTAGAGAGGGATGGAAAAAACCCAGTTTACAAAATAAATGGCTGTCTGTGACATAATTTTCGATTATACATATATGGATATAATTTTCGAATTTGTATGACAATTAACGCCATATGTCAATAACGTACTAACTGCCACAAATATGTAACTAAAATGCTTTGCTTAGCAAACTGGTGTTAATAAACATTATTTTAAATAACACACAAATCAACGCGTTAAAAATAGAAAAATTGTATGTAAATAATAAACCGCTAACGTTCTGTTCAAAAAATAGTTTAATCCATTTATTTCAGTATTTGTTGCTTTTATTGTAATATCTAGAGAACGAAAATTAAAAAAAAGGCAGTAATTGCCAGTTCTTACCAGTAATAGTGTTTTTTTAAAGTTACGCTTATTTAAAAAAAAATAATAGAACGAACCAGTCACAATAAAAATATTTTTTGTAACGAATTCATTCTATTATGCATCATCTAGACGGTATGTTACCCTAGTAACATTTTTTCATTGCTGCTACGGAAAACTCTACCGGTGATTCTACGAAACAGAAATCGGGTGAAATACTTGCTACGACTGAAGGGTGTATATGAAACGGCGTCGAAAGTGGACAATGGTCAAACGACGTCACAACGACAGCGTCACTAAAGCGTCAACAGAGGTCGTTTTGATTAGGAACACAGAAGAAACGCAGAGGTTGGCGATGTCCAGGATCATATTTCCGGCAAAGGACCGCCCATATTTGAGATAGAGCGAAAACAATGTACCCCTCTCTCAAATAGGGGTTATGCGCAGAGGGATCCTCTTATTAATGTCCATACAGAGAGATTTAATTTTTTCTTTTGGTGTTTCTGTGTTCCTTGTAAATTTACCGTTGGGAAGAATAATTTTGCGATCTTCAAAAGGAAATAAAATAATATGACTTGACATCAAAGTTTTAATATTAAAAAGTACCTAATAATAAATTAAATCTACAAATTATTACTAATTAAAGTTATGAGGTGATAAAATGTACTCTTCTGCCATATTCTTATACTTCACAAGCACCTGCCGATGAAACCGTAACTGTCCCTCTGACATATGTAACACCGTCTCTACAGTCGCAGCCATCCTGAAAATATTAATAAAATAATATTTCAATGATAATAATAACATTTGGCTTTATAACTCTACTTATTAGGCATCATTGTTGTTATCTATGGTTCTTACACTTTAAACTTAAACTTTTAATGTAAAATATTGCGAAGTTTTACTCCTCGCGCGTCATTGAGACCATGATTATTTTAACTGGCCGTGAGATCATTTTTTGGCGCTGTAAATGTTAGCTTTAAGAGAATTTTATCTAACGCTAGAAGTTACAATGAAATTTCGTAGCCTAGAAAATTAGATACATACATACATAATTTTTAAGGCTAGATGGGAGGAAAGCACTTTGCAAAAGAAAAAATTTAATACACGCCGCGTTGCATATCGCAAATTGTTAAGTTACGACAAGCGGTGTCACCGATTTTTCGCTGCGACATCGACCTGATTTAATGAGCTTGTCTGAAATCGCTACTGACTGTCCTGATTGACCATTTAGAAGAAATGCCACAAAATAAATAATAGAAAACGATCACTCACAAAAATGTCTTCTACAGATGCACATCCAGGATTCTGTTCGTAAAAATGAACTTTCTGCAAATTGTGTTTAATGATTTCGTCCGTAGACCGCTTTTTGTTTTCATCCGAAACTACCTTTGATATTAATCCTGCGTTATTTCTTTTCACAATTAGATTTTCTCTATTAACATTTTCCATTCCGATGGGGCTCCCAAAAATAGCTTTCTCCAAATAAGTACAATAATCTTCTTCTTCTTCCGTGAGATCAGAGTTATTTTTTGTGATTGTATTGTTGTTTATGTTATTATTACTATTGTCTTCAGTTTGAACTGGATTTGTCTTTGAACTTTCGCCGTCTATGAGATCTTCACTTCGGAGGTAGTCTTGGTATAACTCATCATTTCCAAGTGTTCTATTTTGATTGGGTTTTTTGAGATTCCTTCTTATTATTACATACATATTTGTGAGATATTGGAATTTCAAGAAATACGCCACTACTTCTGATACGCTGGCCGAACCGCTTTTTTTGCTTTTGCTATGGTTAAGACAGAACGGTTTCTGCTGAGCACCATAAGAGTAATATCCTGAAATATATAAAATTAATTCACTACATTGACGAGAATTTACAGAAAATTTAAAGTATCTTAAAGTCTTCGAACCAGATTGTTCTAAATACATACCATTTCTAGAAGGACAGGAACACGGAGTAACTAAAGGTGTATTTTCATTAAGCTTGCTTTCCGGGGCGCTGTGAGGTCTGCAGAAGTAATTACTGGTCCAAGTGGAGTCGGTGTACGGAATGGAATCGGATTCGGACTGAGCTACTTGCATCCACTTCGATGATTCGCGTAGCGAGAAGAACGTAAGGGTGACCACCGCCTGTCAAGCGTATTTAAATTATAATCGTGGTAATATCTGTTATTATACTTACAAATGAGCACTTTTAGAGACTATTTTACTATTTGCACTTTTTATGGAAAAAAAATGTAAACTAGTATGCAGTTCTTCTAATGTTAAGCTAGTTTTGGCCATAGATATATGTTATCATTACTAAGTCTGGAGGGCATTAGAGTTCTACCTGACTTAGGCTAGCTATGTATTTTTACTTGAGGACTCTGCAATTTGAGGAACACCAACTTATGTCCTTAATACAACTTTCAAACCAGGATACAGCAAACACTGTGCTAATAAGTTGCAGTCGGTAGAGCCTGCAGAAACTTTGGAGTCTATTGCAGCCACATTGTAGTCTACTTAAGTCAATAATGTTGTACTCAAGTCCATAATAACTTCTTATAAACCAACCATAGTGAAGCAAGCGGCCGCGCAAAGTGTAGCACAAAGTGGAAAGCCGTATCTTTGAGCTAGTGCTCCGCCCAGCGCTGGTCCCAGAACTTCGCCGAGCGAGTAACAACACGACCACACTCCGGCTACTGCGCTATACGTCGCCAGAGCTTCGGGGCAACCTCCTTCGTATCTAATAAAGAGTTATAATTTATGAATATTGCATTGAAAAATCGGATAGCCATGTTTATAACAGCTAGCACATTTGGGATAATGGTATGATGAAAGGTGAAGTCTCAAAAAATATAGTCGACTTTTTAGGTACATACTCGTAGATTTACAATTGTTAAGTCAACTGAATTTGTCCACTGCGCTACACTGTTACAATAATACTCGTGAACCATCAAAAGCAATATGTTTTGATGACCAAATTCCACTCGCAACTATCCGTCTGTAAATTATGTACTCCTGGTATAAATGTTTTGGTTTTTGGGACAGCTTTGTTTGCTAGCAATATCAGAATATAATTATTAGCGGTACGTTATGCGCGCCTGGTACCAATGTTTTGGTCATTCGTTCAATATACAGCATTTTACGGAAAAAGTCCCTTCATACGCTGCTAATGTTACAGTTTAATTTGTAAGGTTCATCCCGTTCGTCATTATTGACCCACAAATTGCGCCTCGTATTGTGAAAGGTTAGTTAACCTACCAAGCCATATAAATATACAAATAATTTATAAACAATCTAAAATGGGAATTCTTTGAAAGGAAAGTTTATAACTTACATAGAACTGGTAAGAACTCCTTGAAATGTAGGTAAAAGAGTCAACGCTACGGACATTCCTAGAATAGAGAGCGCAACGAGGTCAAGCCAGAGATCCCTGGAAAAATATTAAAGATAATTAAATACATTTTATAAAAAGGAAGGTAAATTTATAAGTTCCTTTCGATTCTAAAATAGATCATTATTGTTGTAAATGAGGTTTCTTAATGTTATGGGGAATAGCAACCATTCTGTGGTCGATTACAGGTAGGTCTAGAGAGACCTTTTTATAAAAAGGAAGGTAATTTTTTTAAGTTCCTTTCGATTCTAAAATAGATCATTATTGTCGTAGATAAGGTTTTTTAATGTTATGGTGAATAGTAACAATTCTGTGATCGATTACAGGTAGATCTAGAGAGACCTACCTGTAATCGACCACAGAAGAGTATTTGGAGGTGGAATAAGATAATGTTTATATAGAAGTAGTAAACTTATCATTTCCACCACTATGTCTAGGTGAAAACTCGTCGTCTCGAGATCAAGTGGATCGGGAACCCGAAGTAGAAAGCGTGAAATATTAGACTTAGTGAGAACAGGAGAGGTAAAGGTGCAACTACAAAAACCCTAATTTAGCAGTGAACCAAAGCATAATAATGAATTTTTATTTTACTTACTTTGTAAGACCTGGTATAAAAGGACAGGGCCCCAATAATAAGAGTCCAATGGTGGACAGAAAAAGGCCCCACACCATCATACACCAATGATTGTGTACTCTGAAATATATATAATTTTCATTATAATGTATTAGACAGAATATATTTATATATATTTATTATCTATACCGTATAAGATTTTTTTGTTGGACAAGTGATGTTTATTTTAAAGTATAAAAACGAATAATAATAATGGCGATATATATATACGTTTGTCGATATGTGATGGTTATTCAATACGATACGATATGGTATGATAATACAATCGATCGAGAATTCTTTTTGTAAAAAAACTAAAGTAATAAAAACTAAAAAGACCTGTTTCTTTCGAAAGACAGCGAATCCTTTTCACATTTTTTTTTGAAATTTCAATTGGTCAAAAATTCTTTGGTGAAATTGACAACTTAATACTTTATTTCATAACTAGCTACGTTTAACTATAAAATTTACAAGGATCTTACCGATCAGCAACCCATCCCCAGATAGGGCTGAATATTCCATAAAGACTTGAGAAAAGGAGGAATATAAGTCCAATCTGCTTGGTGGAGAGCCCAAACTGCCTTAAATGGGGTTCTAGCGTAGGGTCCAGGAAAGCCCAAGTGTTGGACACTATCACTATCACCAGCCCAGTGATCACGATCGACGGAATCGTGAACAGTCTTAAAATGGATGCAGTTTTGGAACCGGAGACGTATTCTGAGAAGAAAAAAATATTGATAATTTTTTTTTTTTTTTTTTATAATATTGAAGTAGCAAACGAGCATGCAGTCCACCTGATGGTAAGGGATCACTGCCGCCCATGGAC
>DWLI01001340.1:0-15981 GCA_018249915.1 Cecropterus dorantes dorantes | reverse complement strand
TTTTTGTCCTCAGTACTCGCGAGCTTGCGAGTGACGTCACGTTTGACATTCGTCTAGTTAGCTTGGTCGACTTATACACAATAAACATATCCGCTGTACAAGTGAGACATACATAGAGAACCCTATTAAAATGCCCTTATTACAAGTTTATTCTGTTTTTTAAAACGATCATTACATACGTTTTCGCTCTATTGCAATACAATACAAGTTATGGCTGAAACGAAAACGTTAACCTGCCTCACTGTAATTTCACACACCTATTTCTAGCGTGAAGCAGTTCTTGCGTTTCGATAGGTGTGGTTGCCGTCTCACTGATGTATGAGGTGATCGTCTTAATCCTCGGGAGTGGCAAGGCATCTGTAATTAACTTGAGATAGAACCCCATTTCTACATGAAGTTGCTTATAGATGTCCAGCAGCTAACCAAGTTCTATATGAAGTGGCTTACAGATTTCCATGGGTGGTAATTACCACTTACCATCAGGTGGACTTCATGCTCGTTTGCTACATCAGTGTTATAAAAAAACTAAGCACAGGTCTCGTCTCTGAGCGAAAGGCTTACTCTAAGCGCCTATCGCAGGTGCGAATTAGTAGGTACAGTACGAAACCCTTAATTAAATCAATTAAAATGAATTTGAATATCTGATTATGGTGCGATCAAATACGATGATCAAATACCTAATCTATATATTAAGATATGATAACGATTGACTTACTGGATATAAATAAGTATAGCTCTCCTAGAAGTACGTTATTCATTTTATTGGCACCTAAAAGATGACCTCCTTTAAAAAAGTCACTTTATTTTTATTATGGTAAATATACTTACTCTATAACAATGTGCTTATTAGAATTGTACCTAAGTAGTAACTTTAATTTTAAATTATTTTTAATGAGTAAAAAACCACGGCCCGATTACGATTACGTATAATCCTTTATTTTAATTCAGGTCTTAAACTATCTGTGTGCAAAATTTTAATGAATGCCACCGGTCGTTTTTGCGTAAAATCATTTTCTAAAACTTTCGCCTTAAAAATAGTGGAAAGATGATAAATCCGTGTAAATTGGTATATTTTAGCTATGTGTCCGCTTCACATATGGCTCATGCACCAGGCAGCACAGAAAACCTACGTAGGTTCCCAGGTCACTTCCAATTTGGAGTATCAACTGCTTCGTATCAGATTGAAGGGGCTTGGAATGACGAAGGTAAGTCAAACACATATTCAAACTAACATCTATTCACTTTTTTATAGAACGATTTTTATGTGATAGCATCTAACAGGTAAGTACTTAAAAAAAGTGCCTGCAATTAAGCTTTACTGCGTAATTTTCGCTTAGTTCCTATAGGAAAACACCCCTTTTATTTTATACCCTTTTTGTGCACATTGCGCGCGGAGAAACGTACGTCTGTCTCGAAATTGAAAAGGATAGCAGAATAATAAAAAAATATTGTAAATAAATGTAAATATTTTGTATATTTTGTGGTAAAAAACAAATTAATTGAAATTGTGTACCTTATTAAAATTGAAAAATAGGTATTCAATTAATTTTGCTTTTGAAAATAATTTATATTATAGTTCGGTGTATATCTTTCTTTTTGTCTTTAATGATTAAATTTCAACCAACGCGACATACAAAAAGTCTTTCAAGAAACCTGAATTTAACAATGACACTAAATTTAAATGACAATGCAATGAATATTTAATTTTGGCTTTATAAATTGTATAAATTTAACTAAAAATGCAACGTATGATTAAAATCTTCTTGAAAATATGTTCGCATTACCTACTTGATACATCAAATTAAAAAAAAAAATATTTCACTAATTAAAACCAACAAACGGCGCTACTGAAAATGCTTCCATTTCAGTTTCATTCATTATTCTTAATTATTCCAGGCAAAACCTGGTCTATGTGGGACTACCTAGTTCGAACAGATCCGGACTATATAGTAGACAAATCAAATGGAGACATAGCTGCTAACTCTTACTATCTTTCTGAAAGAGACGTCCAAATGATGAAAGAACTCGGAGTCACAGTTTACAGATTTTCCATATCATGGCCTAGAATTCTTCCTACCGGTCGTCCTAATTACATCAATCCTGATGGAGTCGCATATTATAACAAACTTATCGATTTACTACTTGAAAATGGAATAACGCCATTTGTATCCATATATCATTGGGATTTACCACAAAATTTAAATGAGCAAGGCGGCTGGTTGAATCCTGATATCGTGAATTGGTTTGGAGACTACTCCAGGGTACTGTACCAGCTTTTTGGAGACCGGGTGAAGAACTGGTTGACGATCAACGAACCGTATATCCATTGTCTAATGGGGTATGGTATTGGGGTCCATGCCCCAAGAGTAAAGTCTCCTGGAGTTGGATTTTACGAATGCGGTAGAAATATTCTACTAGCTCATGCCAGAGCGTATCACATTTATAGGGAGTCTTTCCGAGAATCACAAAACGGACGAATTGCTATAGTCTTAAGTGCGGACTGGGGACTGCCTAGCACTGATTCAGTTGATGATTCTGAAGCTGTACAGGATTCAATTACTTTCCATGTAAGTAGTAGAAATCATTGATTTGAACAGACATAAAAACTTAAAATTCAGTTATATTTTTTTAGTTTGTCCACCTCAGAGGTTCTGAAACTTATTGCTTAACCGTCTACATTTTGATTTGATAGTGGCCCAAAATACTCTTATATTCGTTAAAATTAGTATAAAAAAGTTATAGGTATACCTATCTATCATACAACAATCATGTACTTAATAAAACTTGACGAAACAAAACAAATGATGCCCCCGGATTTTGTTTAGTCCTTTGAATAGGCAAGTAAGGATTTTGTACGGTCTTTAGTACGGTCAAGCAACATTTTATTTTGAAGGTATAATTATATTTTATTCCACATTAATATAATAAAATATCGCATATCATGAAGGCATACTAAATAATAAAAATAATAATGTAACCCAAATATTATAAAATCTCGCATATCTTGAAGGCATATCAAATAATACAAAAATAATAAACTAACCCATTCATCCTCCTTTTTAGTTCCATCAATACGCTCAACCTATATTCTCTGAAAATGGAAACTACCCCCAACGCTTGATCGACAGGGTGGCTGCTAAAAGCGCCAGCCAGGGCTTGAACTCTTCAAGACTCAGACCCTTCACGTCTGAAGAAGTAAATTATATACGGGGAACGGCCGACTTTTTAGCCCTAAACCATTACTCTACTGACATGGTGTACAGAAATGATTCTTTGATTGGGAAATTTGAAGTACCATCATTTTCTGATGACAAATTTGTTGAAATCTACAAAGATCCATCTTGGCCGACTAGCCAAAGTCCTTGGATAGCGGTAAGTGATACTTGAAAGTGGAATATATATATATAAAAAAAACTCAAAGTTAGTGGGTACCGAATTTTATTCTTATTATTACTTAGTAGTATAGAAGAAGTCAACGACCTCGCAATCCATGATAGAAAGTGACCACTGTGCTTACACGTACCGAATGTAATTAACCCCAGGTAGGATTGTAGTTTTCGCTGCAATTTATTTTTTTGTTTCACTTTACGCGTCCAAAAAATATAAGTATTTAATATAACAGCATGATCACTACTGGTCAGTACATTCAGGTCGTAAATATAAAATTAGTTAGGTTACTTAAAAATACAGTACCTATTTGTACAATTACAGTAAATTACATTTTTATAGTATAAATTACAGTAAACTTTTACGTATTTAATAAAAAAAAACAGATTGCCGTCGCCAGCATGTACTTTTTATAGATTCTTCGATTTTTTTTAATAACATTTTACGCATGAAATTTACTTAAAAGACGTTGTTGCCAAATACAGTAGATTCCTACACTATATTTTTAGCATAACAATATACAACTTTACAGTAAAATCGTTAAAAATACATTAGATTAATTAATGTAATTACAATGCGTCTAGAAGCACTGCTGTTGGTTTAAGCCTGAAATAAGTGTAGGTAATGATGACCCCCAGTGATGAGCAGTGATAGCCGAATGGTTGAAACTCGGTCTCTATATCGGAAGTCCGAGGTTCGAATCTCAGGCACTTACCTCTGATTTTTCTAAAATTATTTGCGTATTAGAAATTAATTATGACTGCTTTACGGTGAAGGAAAACATTGCGAGGAAACCTACACATCCGAGAGTTCTTTAAAAAGTTCTTGAAGGTGTGTGAAGTCTACCAATTCGAACTTGGCCAGCGCGATGGACTATGGCCCGGAACTCTCTCAATCTGAGAGAAGACCCGTGCCAGCAGTGGCACAATAATGGGTTGAAGGATGACCCCCATACCATTTGAGAATTATTTTCTTTATTGCAGGAGTACGCACCAGGATTATACCATTTGTTAGTTCATATCAAGGACGTGTACAACAACCCAATAATTTATATAACTGAGAATGGGGTTTCCACTTTAACCGGTTTGAACGACGACTCTCGAGTACGCTACTTAAGAAACTATCTCACAGCTGTCCTGGATGCGTTGGATGATGGAGTGGATGTAAGAGGGTACTGCGCGTGGACTCTTATGGACAGCTTCGAATGGGTCTATGGATACACGTAAGTAACACATTTTCGTTTGACGACCCTGACGCGCAGTGGGTTCTGGGTTTGATTCCTAGCCAGACAGGCATTTGAAAGATGAAATGAGGTTTCTGATTTGGATCTGGGTGTTTGTGTATTCGCATTTGTGTGTCCATGGCACCCGCGACACAGGAAAATATCCTAGTGCGGGCTATGAGTGTAGAAAGCGTGTGTGTTTTTTTCACTCTACGCTAAGGGGTTCCAAATTTGACGAAAAATGAAAAAAATTCTCCTGTTTGCTTATTTTTCCTTTGTCGACTACTTATACCTATTAATGGCTGGGCGCACATCGAGCCTAGTATAGACACATCGTGATTCAGCAAATATGTATGTACCTACCGGCTACCTAACTCTATGTGGAAGACCGACTTCAGAAACCGAACTTATTATTTAAATTATTATTTCTTTATTTTTACATGTAATTTATACGTCGGTTGCACTTTAGTTACAAGATCGCGTAAATTTAGTAAATTATAATGTAATCCATAAGAAGAATGGTCTCATTTAATAGTCTCGGAGAAATGCGAAAAATACAAACATAACCCTTACATAATTGTTTGGAAGCACTAATAAATGATACTATCTATACTAATATTATAAAGCTGAAGAGTTTGTTTGTTTGCTTGAACGCGCTAATCTCAGGAGCTACTGGTTCGAATTGAAAAAATATTTTTATATAGTTTTATATTGTTGTATAGTCCATTTATTGAGGAAGGCTATAAGCTATGTAACATCACGCTTTGTGTGTTTCTTTGTTTTTATTCTTATGCGGATGAAACCGGTGCCCTCCGGTTTACGTAGCTAGGGTGAAATAAAATTCCAATAATATTACATACATACATATGGAATTAATACCCTAATTCTTACAGAAGTTGGAAAAGGCCTCCATAAAACCTATGTTTTGCACAGTATTAAAATTAGCTTACTTATAAAACTAATGAATCTACAATTTTATCCCTTTCAGAATAAGGTTCGGTCTTTACGAGGTCGACATAGAAGATCCAGCAAGAACACGTACACCAAGAAAGTCTGCCTTTGCTTACAAACACATCATCGAGAACAGAGTTATCGACTTCGACTATAACCCAGATCCATACAAAGACTCTATAACTGGTGACGCAGTTATATTAAACGCATCCATTTTATTGACTTTCACTATAGCCGTAATAAATTTATATTCGTAAATGTACATACTCATATGTGTACAAAAATTTTGTTTTAAATTGAAAAAGTGAAAATTTAGAAGTTTTTTAATTACATTTTTGTATCTATGTTATATATCTATATTATATATTATTATACCTATCTCTTGATTAATTTGTTATACTTATGCAATATCTACAGATCATTATTAAAGGAACGTTAAACACTTAATAAAATAGGTCTCATTTAATTTCTCAATACACCTTCTTAGAATCTGATAAGACGAAAGTTAAAGACATAATAGGTACCATTTGTTATATAAGAATGAAAAAAGATAGGTCCTGGTCACAATCGCCACAGAAGTAGAGCAAAACAGCACGTTTTAATATTTAATACAAATCCATACAATATGGTAGGTATCTCCTGTCGTTTTCTAGGTCATTGTCAACCCACGGTCATATCGATCGGTCGGAAAGTTACGTAACTAGGCCACCCTATCACAACGTGAAAAGGTGTACGTGTAAAAGGAATACGTGTAAATCAGAAGGATCTTTTTTCATTACAGAACGCATGGTTAAATAATGAAGACGAATCATTCATTTTGTCATTATTTTCGTTTTTATTTAAATAAATAAAATATTAACATTAAAAGATTACTTAGGTATCTACTTTATATCAATCTATACTTATTAATACTCGTATTATAAAGCAGTGGAGTTTGTTTGGTTAAACGGACTAATCTCAGGGAATGAATCAGAAGGATCTATTTTCATTACGGAACGCGTGGATAAATAATGACGACGAATCACTCATTTTGTCATTATTTTCGTTTTTATTAAAATAAACAAAACAATAATATTGTAAAAAGATTACTTAGGTATCTACTTTATACCAATCTATACTTATTAATACTCGTATTATAAACCAGTAGTTTGTTTGGTTGAACGGACTAATCTCAGGAACTGGTCCGAATTGAACAATTATTTTTGTGTTGAATAGTAAATTTATCGAGGAATGCTTTGGCTATATAACATCACGCTGTTTGTTTGTTTTTTTTCTCATTTCGTAGCGGGTGAAGCCGCGTAACACACCTAGTACTTATTATACTATACTCCCTCTTAGCCTATTGCTTTATATCTTTACTTTTTTAAGTATACGAGCACTTACAATAACAAAGAATACACGCAACAGGTGAATGACACTCAAAATCCCTCTGACTCTTAGAGCCGAGACCTGTTCTCAGAAGGACAGTGATGAGATGTCAACGAATCAAAATCAAGAACAAAGTATTCATATAAATAGTTAATGTAATTTTTTTCTAATATTGAAATAGTAATGGAACATGCAGTGCTCCTGCGCTGTCACTGCGCAAAAGTAGTGTTTTTAAGCAAGTTCATGAAGAACAAGGGTTCTATCTGAAGTCAATCACGGACGGGCCTCTACTTCCGAAGACTAAGTTGGTCGTCCCATATCAGCCGGCAACCAATACCTTCCACTGAAACGCTAGAACTAGATGTGGCTGAGGTTTCTCCTCAATCCATCCTCGTTCTAGCACTTTGTACAGCTCAGTGTTGTATTGTCAAGAAATCAAAGTGACGGTCCTCATCCCGGCCTAGTGCCGTCTCCATCTCAAATTTTCTTTTTCAAGTCGTTTCCATATGGGCAAATACCCCGTACAGAGTACACAATCATTATTATATACTCTATAGTGATTAGTCTCAGCCGGAACTTAAATTTTGAAAAGTAAGAACAATGTATGAATTTGCTTTATTTATATTTTCTTCTCCATATATGGAAATACGACTAACATTTATATATGAAAGAAAATATGGCTTAAATATTCTTCATTAACACCTTTTACATCATAAGTTGGAAAATCAACCATTTGCTTTGTTATGGATAAGAAGTGTAGCGGAAAGGAGATGAAAGAAACCACAATATCATTGTTTTTAAACACATCATATATTTTGAAATATTAAAATTTGAACTAACAATCAGATTGCTAATAGACACCGAAACAGTTAGTGTTCACACCAATATACTTGAGTGAAAATATTAAAGGCCAGATAGCAAAAAAGTATACAGTAACACAGTTCTTTTCTAGACACATACTAAGCAGGTCTAAAGTAACTTGTAGACATTTAGATATTTTAAAAAACGTGAAGAAAAATACACATATA
Source organism: Cecropterus dorantes dorantes (assembly GCA_018249915.1). Classification (NCBI taxonomy): domain Eukaryota; kingdom Metazoa; phylum Arthropoda; class Insecta; order Lepidoptera; family Hesperiidae; genus Cecropterus; species Cecropterus dorantes. Next base: position 8,025 of record DWLI01001340.1, on the reverse strand, counting down.
ATATTTAGAAAATATATTTCAACTATCACTAAATAGTATAACCCTACGGCCTACGGCCTACTTATCGAAGTCGATTTGGCCGAAAAATATATGTATATTCAAGTAGTAAAAAGATTACAAAAATTAATACAACGTAGAAGTCGATCCTAGTTGATGCAAGTAAATGGGGTTTAGTCCTTAACGGCATTAGGTCGCAGCAAGATTTCAAATGAATTAGAATATGAGCTATGAGAATTTTACTGTAAGCGGTCACTGCTATCTGTTACAATCTCAAATAGAACACAACTCCCGGAACCGTCTGTTCCCACGGGTGCGTCAGCTGACGCTTAGTTCAACAACAATATGGCAACCGGTCGACGCTAAAAGTACCTAAAACGGAACGCTACCTCCCGAGGTATATCCCGGGAGGTAGCGTTCTGTTGTAACGCCGCGTTCTGCTTTAACTGCTGCAATGATCATCTCTATAACATTTGACGCATTATCAATACTCGATATATCGAATATCGATTACTTTAAGTACATATGAAGCATGCCTTAATGCGTGCAACAATCCATTCGACAATTTATTCGTGATACGTAATCATAGTAGAATGATGACAATCACTATGTTGAATCAGTGTATATGTATACACTGATTCACCATCGATAAGTAGGCGGAAATCTACTACATCGATAACTATTACTTATATTATCGTGATAGGAGATTAAATAGGTGATAACATCTAGGTATAGACACAGATCATTTAAATGTAACGGACAATATTGATTAAATCATTAAAATCACGATTCTTTGAACAACTATTGAAGCGGAATCTATTCTTTAATATTAACCTGAAATAGAATTCAATTAACATTATTAAAGAAATCTTTAAAAGTATTAACTGCTTCTATTTTGATTATACGTATTACATAATAAACGCTACTAAGATAATAATTAAGATATTTTCGAAGCTAATATAATATTTAAAACTGCCTGGGAAAAGTTAAGTGAATGTAATATCATCTTTAAATATCTATTTATTATAGATAAAGAAACGGATAAGAACGCAATAAATGTATAGCCACCGTCAGAAATAATATGTATATCCATTAATAATCATATTATTATCACGATTTAATGAAATATTTACTAATATAATGCTACTGGTGGCTACTGTAATTTAGTGTTTCTACTTTTGGGTCGTATAATGTCGATTCCAAAACATTAGATGCTAAAACTAGAACTAATACACATATTATAATTAATTATAAACTAAACTGAGAAATTAATAACACACTATTTCTAACTATTAAAGCATTAATATTTAAAAAAATATTTCATCCCTTACAATAAATTCAAGTAGCTACAAAACTAATATTAAAGCTTGAAATGTAAATGCAAATAATATATTTGTTATCATTTCCTGTTATTTCTTAAAATAATATTCGCCACACTATTGTTATATTCTTGAAAGTTTTAACGATATAAAATCAGTAGTATGATAGTATAGATGTATATATCTCATTTTTTTAAGGAGTTGAACTTTTGTCCAACTACCGTCATCTGTATAAGTCGCCAATACGCAAAGTTTCTAACCAATTTCCCCCTTTTAGGGATCGAATTCGTAAATTATTAAAAATTGCAATAACTTTTTAGACTGCACATGAAAATATACGAGAATTCTTTAGGAACTTCTTCAGGTCAAAGAGCCCAGTGATCCAATATAACCATCTCTTTGATATTTTTTAATATTTGGCATTAACAACATTGTTTTCATTGGGTAATAGTAAAAATCTCATTTGCTATATTATTACAAATATATTTTGTGTTATGTGTGTTTTCAATGGTTATAATTATTGACACATTATAGGAACTCATTTTACTTAAGTACGCAAACCATCACTGCAATACAATAAGCACAGTAATTGCACTGGACTCTTTACCTTATTTTGAAAGAACAAAATTTATAACATTAATATAGACCGTCTGTTTCGCCTGTCCTACCTAAAATCCTCCAATTATAACAACCTCAATAAATTTAATCTGCAGGCAAGGGCATCTTACATGTATCACTTACATGTGTAAAAATTGCCAAAATTAAGAAGTTATTTTCAGATTAAAATATATTTGTGTGACCATTTTTAAGTTGCTTGGCAACCCTATGTTGTCACTGCACATGGGTCACATCAATGATAATTAGGCCAAAGAACAACCCTGACAACTACAGGACAGGTAAATTAAAAAAAACTACTAAAAAATAACTAATGACAAAATCAGACAAGATCAGACTTTACGTATTTAAGAGCATTATAAAGAACTATTTATGTAGATATGACAATCTTAATTAGTCCTCAAAAAAATCTGTAGTTGGTCTATCAGGATGTGATAGACCTATAAATAGCATTTACAAAAGACCATTCGTTTTTTTAGAAAATATTTAAGTAATGAACTTAAATTTACAAAACAATCTTTTTTTAGCAATTAATACATTTCAGTGATCAATCTAGTAACCTGTCACTTACAGGCCTTGCCCAGATGCCTCCTGGAAGACACACCGTCAGGAGGGATCATCATCAGAGTCGAGCTCCTCCGAGGAGGATGATTCATCGGATGAATCATCACTGCTCGACTCAGATGGCACAGAAGATGAAGTAACCCAGCCTTCTTCATCGTTATCAACCAGCTTGCTAAGTTGACCGTCCAATCCAGGGATCAATGACAAATTGGCTATCTTCAACGCCATCTCATTCACTACGATATCGGGTCCAGATTCTTCATTATCTACCAACGCAGCTGCAGCCTCCAGCACCTCTAGATGCAAGCCAAGATCTTCTTTCTGCAAATCAATCTCGGAGATACTTTTAGCCAACTTCTGGAATTCTTCCTCCTTGCATTTTTGCAGGAATATCAGATAGTCCTTGATGTACAGCTGGTTGAGAATGTAGCGAGCATCATAGCTTGTGTTGAACAGGGTGTAAATGTGTATCATGCATTGGATTATGAACTTCTTTCCCTTACACAACAGTGACTCGAGATCTTCCTTTACTTTGTCGTTAAGTTCAAAGTTTCTGAATATCGGAAACGAGAGAGCACGCCTGTAGCACGCTACTAGGACATCTTTCATGCTACTGAAGGTGCAGAACCAGGTCATAGTCGGGGACAGCTTGTTGATGGTCCAGCTCGATTCCACCGAGGTATCGTTCATGGTTGTGCGCTTATCGTAGCAGAACGCAAAGAGTATATCGACGAGACTGAGGAATACTTCCTGGTGTTCCTTCTTAGTCAAGATGTAGTGTTTATTCGGCAACTCCTTCAAGATCCCGATTTCGTCCTCAGTGAAGTCGTTAACTTTGAAATCGGGTGCGTTCCACGGCGCGACCGCGGTTAAGTAGGGCTCAAGCAGCTCATGTTCATAAAGATCAGCTAGGTAATGATCGGATGAGAACTTGTGGTTCTCGTACTGAATGCGTAGACGGTGGCGCTGGTCAAGAGCGATATGTTCCGGTGCTCGGAGCTCGAATATCGACGGAAACTCCTTGCCGATGTCGCAAAAATCCTTTGTTAACTTACCCGCAAATCCATACGTATATCTGTCCGTCGGTACTTCCTCTTTATCATCATCATCAATGGATATCCCACCCTCGTCCATCACCTCGACGAGGTTAGGATTCGCATCGGGAAGGTCTTTCGGCGCGAGTAAACTCGTGATCATGTCTAAATTCTCGAAATGTTCCCCGGGAACCTCTTTGGCGAAGGTAAGGTTGAAGTCGCCTGTTTCACACACGTACGAGCCTTTCGATCGATCATTCTCGACGATTCGTCCCGGCAGGCGCAATCGGAGGAAGTATGGACTCGACACGAACAATAAATTCTCACCGTCAACATCAATCTCGGTTTCCCCAATGTTTGTATACGGAGCGTGCACGGTAATAAACACGTGCTTCTCGTCTTGAGAGAGCTTAAAAATCGGCGTCAACATTTTGGTAATAGATTTTCATCACTGTACGACGCAATCACTCACTCGCTCGGACACTAGACACAAATTCAAGATATTGAAATTTTATTGATTTTTCAATGCAGCTCTGCGCCGGTGCAGTACAGCCTGAACAGCAAACTAGGGTTGTGCACCGATCCGAAGAAAACCGGTACAAAACCGAAAATTGTAAAATTACCGGTGTTTACATTTATCTCAAGTTACAATTATATAAACTGAAAACTTTAAATAAACATTTTAATTTCATTTTTTAGTTTGATTCTGTTATACATATCCGATTGTAACTGTCCCTTAAAATATCGAGTTCAAAGTTAGTCTCACTTCGAGGAAATTAACAGCATTGTCATCAAACCTAAAGGCAGAGAATATGTATAAGTCTACAAAATTTATGTTATTGAAGTGCAACTATAGTTGTGTATGTAAATATAATATAGCGAGCTATTGGCTGTAATTTTTAAAAAGGCATGTTACTTAGAAAGAGTATTATTTCATATTAATAATAGTAAATGCCTAAAAAAACAAAAAGGATGTTTTTATCGTGGATTGCACCTTTTCACTTGTTTCTACGTTTTATTTCATATACACCTACTGTAGCATTTATTTATAATAAGGTAATTTTGAAAATTATTAAGGGAAATTATTATTTTTCTATCAACGGTCTCTTCCTCCCCCGTCCTCATTTAACGTAAGATTGATCAAAATTCATATTATATAAAACTGCACTACATTTTGTTAAAAAAATAAACCGGTAAAAATAAAATAAACCGTAAATTTCTCTACGGGGCAAATCACTAGCGGGTAAGAAGTTAAATGTCAAATGTCAATGCCATTATTTGTCATAAACTTACGCGACAAAAGTGACAGAAAATCGTACAGCCATACTTATTAATTATGAAATGACAAAGTTCTTAAAAATATCCATTTATCAAATAATGTTGGCACATATCAGTGATATTTCTACAAATTAAACGTAATGATTTCTTAAAGAAAGTCTATCAATCCGCTTGCAGGATGCAGTATGTCAGGGCTTAGGATTTAGACTGCGACATGTAAATGCATTCTTTTTAAATATTACTTATATTTTAAAAACATAATTACTAAAATATTACAGGAAGATGAATAAAGTGATATCTATAATAGATTTTTTGACGTCATCCTATTTTAACTATTCAAATATCCATGCAAGGAAGATAATATACAGGCGGCTTAAGAGAAACTGAGATTGTTACAAAAATATAACCCCTAATTTGGACATTTAAAGTTTATTTTTATAAAAATCTCACCCGCAGAGTTAATGACTCTTGAAATAAACACAAAATCCACATTTCTATTTTAGATTAGGTGAATGGCAGTACTGTATTATCGTAGGTGTAGCGTAGGAGGATAACTATACAAATGTTACCGTTTATTGAAATGTAAGCTTTTATTCAATACAGAAAAAGGATTCGCATTGAGACTGCAATTTAAATAAAATTACATATAACTATGATAGAAATGAAACTCTGTCCGAAGTAGCAACGTCAAAGTCAGTGTGTATTGAAACATCTGTTGACAAAAACAATATTTGTCATTATTGTCATAAAAATTGCAAATTGTCGGGTGGTCAAAACAGGTTTATTTATTTCTTAATTTCAATACCTGCTTCTAGTTTAAAGTGGATTGGATTTTTAGTTTTAAATTCGCCAGTAATGCCTGTAGGACGCAAGCGTTGGAATCTTCATGGTAAGTGGAATTTTAAAGTGATAGTTATATTATTAATAAATTAATTAAGTTGTCTACTTTTACTTATATTACACGAAAACTTTCTTGATTATGACTGACATTTATTAATATGTTTCTTATAAAGCGATGTATGTACGTAATTTATTCCGCTAATTTAATATTTTATAGACTGAAATATTTTCCTGACCTTGTGTTATCATATTTATATAATTTCCTTACATTTCCTGTATTTATACTTTTTTCATCTTGTAACCAAAATAGCAATAGTCTAGTTTAATTAGAGCAAAGAAATCACTACTCATTTTGTACACCAATACCTTTACACTTAATATAGGCTGTTTATTTGTCATTGTCCACAAATGAATCAAGCAGCCTGATAATAAATAGACTTTGCAAGACAGATCTGTAACCCCAGATAGGATTCGAGTCTTACCTGCCTCAGTTTGATACTGTTATTAAGAAATATGAGTTATGCTTGCAGTGTTAAACCATAATGAATTCCATGCTGTGATACTTTATACAGGCTTGCGTTATTCATTGTTTACAAGTGGTTTAGCGGGGATATCAGAATTTGCTTTTATCCTTCTAAGTTCAGTGATATGGAAGACCAAGCGAAATTACTTTGATTAGTTTTAAAGATTTGAGTCTTTGTAATATCAAATTATGGTGCTACTGTGCTGTAATTTGTTCTATGTTGAAATGAATACAACTCCTACACTGCCTTCAGAGCACCAAAGTGGTATCTATTTTTGAGAAAATTAATGTTATGTGAATGTTGTTTCCTTGTATCGCATATCGATTAAGAGAAAGGATATTTTCAAACTAGATTTTCAATATGATTAAAGTAAGTTATGGTCATTTGGTTTAGATCATAAGGTGCATAATTTCTTAGGCTATCCGAAGCCCTGAAAATCGATAAATTGTTTTTTTGAAATATCAGTGATGCGCTTCTGAGGGCAGTACAGTGAAATGATGAAAATATAATATGAAAATTTATCCTGGTTTATTGATACCTATATTAATAAATAATAATGTGATACCTATATTAGATATAAAGGTAATATCTATATCTTACTTATATTAGATATAGAAATAGATATAGGTGGCCTATGTACCTTATTTATTTCTGAACTAGCTGTGCCTGTGGTTTTAACTGTATTTCCAAAAAATGTATAAATATGACTGAAATTTTATACTTGGAACAATGTCAATTATGTGGCTAATAATAGTGACTTATGGTATTATCTGAATTTACTGAAATGTCATGTGAATCCCTTGCTTTATGAAAATCAAAAACAACTTAATCTCATGGGAACTGTACATTTTGCACGATGTACCCTAAGTAATGTAGACAATGTTCTCCACACAAGCAATTAAACACTCAACAGAGAGCCTCAATCACTGCTTGATTGTACCCAATTTGTAGACAAATAAAATATTCTAGATTTTTGAATCTGCTATTCTAGATTGACTTTTAGATTTTATTTTCTATTATCCATATTTATTTATAAAACATTTATATATTACCCATATAAATTATAAAATAAAACAAGTGATACATGCAATTTGAAAATATCATAAACCCACAGATCAACCTTGGTCATAATAAGCACTAACCACATCATATATCATCTTATTTTATAAAAGAATTAATATGTTTTAACGCTGGCAGTTATAGTTTTTTTTTTTAGAATGTTAGATTTTTTCCTTGCCTATACTAAGGGCTTATTTCCCCCCTCCCAACTCCCTAATATGTGCCCTTGTTTGGTCTATATGCACAGCATAGTGACGTGGCAACATTTATCTTGAAACAAATATATGATACAGAATTTATGTTGTTAGGTACTAAAAATATTGTTTGTATTGAAAGCCATACTTTCTATAAAATATCTTGCTCCAGATGGACCACAAGGATCGCTCCGAAGACTCAGAAACCAGTTGGCAGAAGACGGCTGTGCAGAGTCACAAGTAGTGCTCGCTAAACAACTTTTAGAAGAAAAATGTGGTATGTATTATTATGAGTCCTCTTTATTACAGGCTATTTTTAAGTTGCGTTTTGCGTTTTAGCTGAAATTCATATACTAGTATGACAATTTATGAGTAGGTTCATGATGTCATTATAAATCCAATATGGCTTCCGATGATATGGGTATCAAATGAAAGGGGTTTTACAATTAGTGAGGTGTAATGCAAACTGTGTCACACGTCACGTGATATTATGAAGGAAAATAATTAAGTAATAATATTAATACACTAGTCACAAAAATTAAGGGATATAAAAAAAAATCCAAATTTTTGGGTGATTTTCAACAAGCTGTAACTCCGAGGA